>VZTU01008725.1:1112-30715 GCA_013400835.1 Zapornia atra
GGGCTACCGCGCGGTGCCATCGGCGGGCGAGGCCGGGGCGGCCGGACCGCGTAGAGTGGCGGCCGGAGCCAGGGCAGCGCCCTTCAGCTGCGGGCACCAGCTTAGAGAGGGCAAGGGAGCAGAGAGCTTGGCAGGAGCGTGAGGGAGGAGAGAGTGAGGGGCCCGAGTGGGGCGAGAGGAACGCGAACCGGCAGCCCCAGCCGCGGGAGCCGGGCAGGGCCCCGAGAACAAGCAGCGGCCGCACCGCCGGTACCTCGATTCACACCGTCAGGGACGCTCCTTCCCTCCTCCGCTTCTGCGGGCTGCGTCGCAGGAGCGCCGGGTGCTCGCAAAGGCCCGGTGACCTCCCCCGGGCGCTCCGGCCGGCTGGGGGTGGGACCGGCTCTGGCACTGGCTGCGCCCCGGCGGGTTGTGAAATGCTGGCGGACTGTGGGGCAGAGAAACGTATTGCATGAGGGGTTCCTTATCTAAGGGGGATAAATGCCACCGGGCAGTTTTACCCCTCGGTTTTTTCCCCTATGCCCCATCTGTGAGCAGTACTGCAGAGCCCAAGGGAGGGCATCACGCTGCCCCTTCCAGCAACCTCCTGCTCAGGTGGGAGTGAGAGAAAGGGGGACAAGGAGAACCGGCCAGCAAGTGCTGAAAATGCAGGCGGGAGGCTGTAGGGGGGTAAAGAAGTCAACAGGACTAGCCTGTCTGGCATAGTCGAGTTAGCCTTGGTACAGCATTTGTGTGGGAAACAAGCCAGAAAGAAAACAAAACAAAAGGCAGGGAAAGGAGCTGAGACAAAGCCCAGCTTGTTCCAGTTAAAGAGTTCTGCCCCAACTTGTTCTAAGTTATACAAGGGGATTATTTGAAAATTATGCCCAGGTTGTTGCACACCACTGCTTCTGACACACTCTCACAGAGGCCACACGTGTGTTGCTAATGCTCCTCAGCCAGTGAAATCCCAGCCCACCACCCACCTCTGTGTCTCGCAGGGCTGGCAGCCAGGAGAAGGGACTAGTATGGGGCACACGTTCACCCCCCCATAGTTTCATGACATTTTCCAGCTCAGCGTGGCTGTCCCAGGCTGGGGTGTGGGCCCAAGCTCAGTGGGCTGTGCCTGAGCCCCCACCCCCCGGCCACCCGAAACAGAGAGCCTGGCTTCCACGAAATCAGTCAGCTTTGCTCACAGGCTGCAGCTCCACGAACACGCGAATGTTTCACAAGCTATTGCACAAATCTCAGCTGTAAACAGTCTGCCATGGAAAAGAATGACAAGAACAACTGCCAATACTTCCATGCAGGAGGTAACACGTGGAAGTAAAACAGTCTGGGCTCAACGGAGCCCTTGCACTGAGATACATGAGAAGCTGGGTTTGCATTCAAGATAATATAGGTAGGAGAGGTAGGAACATTCCTTGCAGAAACATTACCTGACGCAAACACGCTGTCCTTGATCCTGTTAGCATCCTTGCAGGCATGGCAGGTTGGAGCTCTGTCCAGGCACCACGCTGTCTGGAGGTCCAAGGAAAATGAGATAAGGAATTAATGCTACAGCAATCGAGTAAAAGTCTTTGAGCTCTCAGCTTGGGGAAGCTGCTGCAATCCATCCTCTGCAGGCAGCGTGCCCACCAAGGGATGCCTGCAGGAGCAGAGATGGTTATTTACCTGTTTTCAGCCATTTTCCCGAGCCTGTAAAATTCTCACCCTTCAGCCACAGCAGTGCTTCTTGTGCTTGGATGTCATGCTTAAGAGGCAGCTCCCAGTTCATCCCAGTTGGCAGCCCGCTGGCACTGTGCCACGCTTTCGCAGAAACCTGGTCTCAAGGCCTCTCAGTATTCACAGAAACAAGAGAGCAGCAGTGTTCTCCAGCCTGATGGATGACTGTCCCTTTTGGTCCTTGCTGGGGACATCTTTTAGCCAGTTATGGACAGGAAACAAGGCTGAGGGTGTTTTAAGCATTGCAAAATACCAGCTGAGTTTCCCCGGAGTGGCTGGGCGAGACACATGGATTTCAGGGAAGTGTGGGATCTCCAGTGAGATGGAAGAATACCCCAGGCAGCACCCGGTGAGACGCGCGGTCTGCAGCATGCTCCCCACGCCTGGGAGCTGACTGGAGTTTCTATTTTTATTCAGTCACTAAGAAACAATAAAAGGAGGGAACTATTTATGGGAGAGTAACTGAACTCCAGAGGAATTAGGAGGTAAGCAGTGCTAGGGGTGCTCTAATCCGCTGGGCTATACTGCCAGCAGCAGGAGATGTTTTATTGAGCAGGCTCACTCTCCCCATTCCTCACAGCCCCTTGCTCTTATTCCCTCTTGGAATCAGTTCTAGCAAGGCACTGCAGTGAGCCAGACTTCTGCCCTGCCCAGGGGAGCATGCCACGGTGGTGCTCCTTGCCCTGCTCCCAAAAGCATCCAGCAGAGCCTAGGGAAGGAGGACTTTGGTTTAGAAGATAAGCTGTGCAGTATTTGGTTTCAAGAGTCCACCAAATAACACAGCTAATCAATAAATATCTCTGTAGCTCACACACCATGCTCACAAAGCTTCAATTTTTCAGCTAGGCTGACGATCCTCAATGCCTGGTTAAACGCCTACCTAAGCCTAGAGCTTCTAAGAGTCACACAATCAGCCAGAGGCACAAGAAGATGGGTAGATAGGGAAGCCCAAAACAGAACTCAATCATAAAAGTGGGTACAGAAGTTTAACAACAGGGAGAGGTTTTTAAGAACCCACACGAACAAACGCAGCTCAGTTCATTTATGGCATCACTTGTTTTGAAAGCTGTGGCTGATCTCACATTTGCAAGAACAAGATACTGTGTAGTACAGAGCCATGGTCTGTGGGCTGCATTGTAGACATAGCTGGGGCCATGGAAAATCTGAAAGCAACACAAAGAAACAATGAGAATGATTGGCACAAAGACTGCAACAAGACTCAACAGCACCGCTGGCATTTCGGTTGCTTTCAGCCAAAGAGGAGGGGGAGCCTGCCACACACAAAAGCCTATTGAAAAGGTGTTTGTCGGAAGAAGCAGTGCCAAGACTTAGTTAGACTGGGCTCCAGCTGACTTAAAGACCTCCAGAGACGGGTTACTGAGCCATGCTTCACCAATCCACAGAGAGGAGGAGCTTTGTGAGCATTTGCTAAAAAGCCACAGCCAGGGATATGGCCCAGGTTGGACCAGGAAGTTAAGGACAAAAGGAGATTTATTTAAAGATTTGTAAGGCATCCTGGAGAGTCAAAAAATAGTGACAAACAGAGATGAGAACAGACAAAAAAGTAAAAGGATCAAAATTTAAAAGAACCCCAAACAAACAAACCACAAACAAACAAAATGCCACAAGGAAAAAAAAAAGAGAGGAAGCAGGTCATGAGTCAGGTCACAAGCCAAGCTGTCTGAATTTCAAAGCCTCAGCAAGGTTTGAGAGCAGCAGTGTTCTGCTTTACTTGCTCTAGATGACAAAGCAAGGTTCCCCTTTCAGCGCAGCTAGGCTGTGCACTGTGCAGTGGTGTGACGCCAGTGGATCACAACCACCACTAGTGCCTCCGAGCCCAGGCTCGAGGATGGCAGTACCTTGACACTGCCCTGCAAGAAAGTAGCAAGAACTATGGGGAAGATAAGGAGCCCCAGAACAACTTGCACCTCTCAGCTGAAAAATACCCCAGCATCATTTGCAGTATATCTTAGTTGCCAGTTAAATTAGCTAGATTTCATCTGCATTGGAGGAAGGGTCGAGAGTTCAACTTCTGGATTATAAAAAGCAACAAATGTTGGAGTAAGAATGTGTTTTGGATTCCTCAGTCAATGTTATACACTATGGAGAGAGCAGAATAAATACAAGAATGTGGTGCTCTTGAGTAGGTGCTAGAGGGCCGGACTAGAAAAGCAGCACATCAAATACCTCCTTTCAAGTTCTATCATTCAGAAGGCTGAAAAAAAAAAGTATTTGGTAGAAACAAGCACCTGCTGTTCAGTGCAGAGGTGAAGACAGAGAACAGCCTCAGGATCTCTGCGGAGCAAGTTTATGCAGAGAGACAGGCCATGCACATTGGTCTCCTCCTCCTGAAAGTGGCAAACAAGAATGGCCCTTTTCTTCTCCGCCTGTTTGTGCAGCTGTAGTCTTGCTGGCAAGAGTGGAAGGAGAATGAGCTTGAATCCTGAGGAGAAAAAAAGAAAACCAACAAAAAATAGTGAGTTCCTGGGAAAAGCAGCCTATCTCCTAGACACTTGCATGAAGTCTTTTGCTTTGTTCCTAGATGCGTGTTCAGACATACCATTAGCATGACCTGCTTGTGCCTTCCTCATCCTCTTTCACTGGTATGTGCCAGTCATAAGTGTTAAGGCTTTTTGTCTTAAATAAACAGGGGAATTTTGATAGTACAACTAAAATAAGACAGGCACACACCAGGTACCACAGCATGCCTCAGCCAGCGAGAGGGTACGAGCTACAGGGTGGACAAAGGCTGGTTTTTGTAAGGCTGGATAGAAGTTCTAACTTACTGCTGGTTGTTGGCAATCAGCTCTGTACCTGCTGATTTGGCAATGTAGACAGCTCCTCTTTGCCAGAAACACCTTGCTGAAAGAACAGGTAGTTGTTACCTGTCAACCTATTTACCATAATGGTTGTCAAATCCAAGTGGTGTTTTTATTTTTTTAAAAAAAGGCAGGGTAAACTGTTTTCCTAACGCAAGGGAAAGCCAACTCTGAGACACTTTGTGCCAGAGCTGTCTGGAGATAACGAACTCAAGCATGTTGCTCCATCCCAGGCTGGTGCCACATCCAACTGCTGAGGCGAGCATCTCTGGACCCACCCAGGCAACACTCAGCAACTGGTTTAAACAGCCAGCTGGGGTTTGTTTAGTTTTGTTTTTAAAGTTAACACCATTGGCCTTTGGTTACAGAGACGCAGAAACTCTGCTTTACCATAGAAACACTTCTAGTGTCAGTATTTATTTTACCTTAATATACATTTATACAGGCCATAATAAAAAGGCTATTACGCAACAGTTCAGTGAGTTATTACCTAGTTTCCAGAATAATGCATGCAATTACAAAGGAGAGGTAGAAACACCGTATTAAAGACCTAAAAATACAAACATTATATAAACAAACACTTTCAAATTAACTGTTGGAATTTCATACAGATAAATAAGGTAAAAAGTACATTACTCTGTCAAAGTAAAGGAAACATATGGTTATCGGAACACTGAAACAATATTTTGATGTGTAAGTCCTGTACAACTTTGTCAAATATTTCAGACCACTGTGTTTAAGAGGATTAAAATGATTTTGTCCTGGAGAATGGTTTATTCAAGTATTCAAGCAGTTGAGTAACAAAAAAAAGTCCCAAAAATAAAGTGTAGGAACCATTTCCAGAGAAGCTGATCTGCCTAAACACTTTGCAAATCGCTATCTTGATGAGCTCATGGGATGCTTGAAATGATAATGCCTATGAGGCTAAATGAAGCTTCCCACCTCTCCCCCAAAATGCACACAAAATAATCCTGACTTTTCACACACTATATGTAGATATTCTACACCAACTTACCAGCATCTCAAACCCCAACGTTATCTTCTGGTTTTGCATGGTTCCTTGCAGAACCTTTCAGTTTACAGTATTTATTATAATACTGCCCAAGAAACAAACTACAGAGAACTGTCGTTACACCCCTAGAGACTGCAGGCATTAATGCACATATCGCATGCACAACAAAAGATGCAACCAAATCTATATAAAAAGCAAACAACCAGCAACTCAACATCGCTATTACTGAGTCCAGAGCAGTAGTTACTCAAGTATTAGACAAATAGGTATAAAATGGAAAGGTTCACATGGATACAAGTTTGTACAGTCTGTTTGAAAGTCTTCTAGAAGCTACATTTGAAATTCTGATAAGAATTTTATGTACACTGAATGAAATTCAGCCAAGTCCATTGTGCCTTCTTTCTCTAATATTCTTTTTAATATAGTTCTTCAAAAAAATGAATATACAGTTGCTTTAGTAAATTAGTGCAAAACAAAATATTTTGGAAGAAGATCATCAAATTGTATCCACATCAGCTGAAACCCTGCTGGGATTTTGCACAGATGGAGCACAGTTTCTTCCATTACCATCTTTTCCCCTGTGTGAAAGAGCACTTTCTCACCATCCCTTCATATGACAAGCCGAGCCGTGTTGAGCTCTGATAAAAGCCAGCTTAGCCCCAAAGCGTCGAACAGCACTCGTACGTTGAGTAGGGTTTCCCAAATTCACTCCATCACATTTTACTAACAACTTAAAAATATCTGTCACAAACTTCTGAGGGAATCTTCTGATGGAAATGTCTTTTTGTACCTGATGCAGAAGGATCCACTCTTTATAAAATTCGTGAGGGGGGAAAAAAAAAACCCAACCAACCCCTGACCAGTCGAGTCAAAGCACATGTACAAGGATCAGTTTGAAATGTGAAGAGAGATTCTTTTAAATTCTGTTGCTAGGAAGGAAAAGGAGCTGCTGGATTGGTAAGGCAAGTGTACTTTTGGAATTTTTCCTCTTTGAATATGCTGCTGTTTCTTTGGTAGTCACCACAGAAATGTAAGAATCATCTTCCACATGGGGCAGAACAAGGACAACAATTAAGCTGTAGTGAAAAAAGTGCAGTATCACTGATGTGGTCCCTTATGTTCACACCATCTGGTCCTCAGGATATTCCTACTGCTCATATACAGCCACTGTGCTATAGCAAAGTGCAGAAAGCCTTCGCTCGATGCTAGATTTATCTGAAAACAGAGAGAGGTAAAATGAGCTGTGACTTTAGTGTTGGTTTATAGTGCATTAATTCCATGTATTTTTCAGTCTTTTCATTCCTCAACATGAACTTACACTTGTGTACGTTTTCTATGTCTGCAGGGTCCTGCAGGATTTTAGTCAGGCCTTCCAGCAGCAAGGCTGCTTTGTGGTATCGATATGTAATATCTTCCGTTTGCTGGAACATCTCATCCAGAGCTGCCGACTGAACCTGGAATCATTCAGGAGATTCAGTTGCTTAGTGCAGTTTATGTAAGTAATGAAATGAAAAATTCAAAGCCAATTATATAGAAGTGTAATTAAGAAACTATTTTCAAGCCTTAGCGTAGCTGATCTGTTTTTATAACAAAGTCTGAGGCAATACATCACCTGTGCTGTATTAGCAATGATATTCAGCACATATAAAAGCACTTTTTTACCTTTTGTGTTACCACAGCATATGAATAAATATACTTGTTCTTATACCTACATCTCTTATAAAGATGACAAATTAATTGTGCATGACTACACCATCAGCAGGGTTAAGCACAGTATTTGCCAGTATCTTTTGTGTGACATCTACGCTAAAAAAAAAAAAAAGACTTCCCTCTCACCAAAGAAGCAGTTCAGATTCCTCCATGGTTACTCTGTCTGCCCCATCGCAGATATAGAAGTCATCAATTACATGAAAAGCTTCCCCATTGGTTTTGCTTCCTATGGACAAGCTGACATTCCTCAAATTGACCCGACAGATTGCTGAAGCTGCTTCTGTTCCTTCTGTGCTTAGGAAGCCGTACTGGATGAGGCTTCACGCAGGGCTGTGTGGCTGAGGAGTTAATTTCCTACTATTTATGTACTGCATGTGCTGATGGAGGGGGAATGTCCCTGAGGAATGGTATCTGCCAGGAACTTTAGCCACAGTTAAGGCAGGGCAGGAAAGAGAGTGGAAGACTAACAAAAATTACCACAAACAGACTTCTGGAAAGAAAAGAAAGAGAGAAGGAAGAGATTCATCTCCATGTCCAATCATTTAGGTAAAAGGAGTGACTTACCATTTCTACAGCACAGCTGTAGATGAGTTTCTCTGCAGTTACACTGTTGATTTCATCAATGAACCTCTGCTTGTCCGAAAAGAAACGATTCAACTTTTCTGTCAGTTTCTTGCACATGCCAATACAGAATTTGTACCTCTCGTTGAGGCTTTTCACAACTGGAAAAGAGGTAAGAAGAAATTAAGAAAACCCAATGAAACACACAACCAACCAATCAAACAACATAGCCCAAGTTCAGCTCTTCCCAGCATGGGCAAAGTCAATTGGTTTAAAACTTAAACTTTTACTGTTGATTTGCTCTGCCACTTCTGTGAATTAAGTATATATCAAATAACTTCCATTATGAAGCTAGTAACTGCCCATTTCTTAACAGCTTCTTGCTGTATCTTTGTTTACTATCCAGATTGTGGAATTGTACATATCCACAGTTCTCTTGCACAGGAAAAAACAAACGTTGCAACTTAAGCTTCTTGACTGATCTATCAGCAAAGAAAATTCCCAATCAAAGCAAGTGAAATTATGTTGCACCTACCTTGCTTAACAGCAGTGGATGGGTTCAGTTTCCCCGATTTGACCTGTGCTTTGGCAAGATGCAGAGAAGATGCCAGTAACTGAGCAGCTTTCATATACAACACCAGCTGCTCTACTTGTCTAGAAAGAGGAGGAGCAGAGGGGAAAAAAAAAAAAGCATCAAAACACCTTTCTTGAACATGTTCAAGCCATGGGCAAACACCACTTTTTAATCCTAACCCTATGTAGGGCCCAGCAGCAGCTGAAAAGGAAGACAGATGTTTAACTCCACCCCTCCCTTCCCTTCACAAACACTGTGTCACGGGTTGAGAGAACATCTGCTGCTGCAGCTACTAAATGAGCAAATACAAACTGCTCTCATGTAGATGTTTTAAAAGGAACACTTTTTCGTGGGGGTTAACTGCCCGAGGTCAATGTCTTACCACAAGCGACTCGGGTGTACTTTTCTTGCAGTGTCATTTCCTACGCCCCTGGAATTCTCAGTTGTGAAAAGCAAACACTTTGGGGGTTTTTGTTTGGATTTTTTCTTCAGGAAGAAGGCAGGAAGTGGAACTGCCCTTTCCCACCACTCCAAAATTCTCATATTTCTCCTTGGTTTTGATTTTCTATTAGGGCTAAGCGTTTCTACTGGAAAAAGGTCAAATTTGGACACTCATTCCCCCTTTCCAACTTCTCCATCTCAGTGTTCAGCCTCGTCAGCAGGAACAAATGAGGGCTCAGATCTGACCAAAGCTGCTACACAACTTTCCAAGCTTCAAAAGGCACTGGTGCACCTCAAGCTCCTCACCACTTTCCCCAATTAACTAGCAGGCCAGAAAAGTGTCCTTTTATTTATCTACTAGCAAATGTGTCTCTATCTTTTGCTCTTTATGATCTGTCTTACACTGTTAGAAACTTATTCCTATAAAACACTCTATCTGGCAAAACAGTCACTCCCAACAAAAAAGACACAGCCTGAATACATTTTGGATGTATTTAATATTCACTAATTCTCCTTATGCTCTTTGACTGCGTGCTTACCCCCATTCTTTGCTTAGCTGGCTGATCTGATCAACAACTATGCTCTCCTGGATTTGGTACAGCGATACTGCAGAAGTACACAGGTCTGGGTTTCCTCCTCGTACTGCTGTCAGATCCAGAACACACTCTGTAAATGTCAGCATCATGTTTAGATGACGCAGCGTATCTGTATGTTCTCTCTGTCAGAGGGAAAGATGACAACAATTTAACCATTATAAGGCATAAGGCAAACAACTACACTTAAAAACTCTTGCTAATCATTTGAGGATTTCTTGCTATGTCAGTTCTCTGCAGAAATCACACTGCAGTAGATGCAGCACTAGGGACTACAGAACCAAGTGGGTCCAAACACATCAGCAGATATTACCTTGTTTTCCTTAATGACTACAAGATACTGTAGCTTACACTTAAAGAGTCTTTCAACAACGCCAAAAAGAATTGTGACATGGAGCTCTATGTTTGTGGAAACCTGAGCAACTAAAGGAATCACAAGTGGGACATATTACTACTTATTATATTATCAGCAGCCCAAAAGTATGCTTGGCACTTGTATGAGAAGCCAGGAGGAACATTTGGCTTTTATTACAGAACAGACTCGATTGCTACAAGGGCACCGATGGAAAGCATCATACTTATCTGCTTCACTCTAATTTACACCTAGATTTGGAATTGTATTGTCTTAAAAGGTGGCTGTTGCCAAAGTTTACAATTTAAAGTAAACAATTTCAATTTGAGCTAACACTCACTGGTTCTGGGTGACTAAAACAGATAACAACATGCACAGTCTCTGCTCAAAAAGCCCCCTCTTACCCGTCAAAACTAATCAAACATATGTTAGACACATTTAAAATGTTTTCATTAGTAATGCAGGTCTAAATAAATTTTAGACTCTATCTGTGGGAAGAATACAGCGTCCTGTCAAACTTCCATGTTACAGCATATAGCTTCAATAGGGATCCAAACACCTTCCAGCGGGATGTGAATGAGAAAACAGAACAGCAATCTGTCTCGAGACATTTACAGTCCAAGGATAGCAGTCTGGTGAAAGACCATCCCAATTTGTGTTTTTAAAGTGTCACTCCTCCACACATTTTAAAAAAATATAGGACACTTCCCACAAGTAGGATTTAATGTCATCCACTGACTGTAAAGAAGCATTTAAAACAATGCCCAGAGGAATATTGCTACTGTTAGCACCCACGTCCAGAGACTTGGCGTTCAAACAAAGGCCTCTCTGGAAGGCTCCGGTGAACAAAAGCAGTCGTGTTCCTTTGGTTACCTATTCAAATACATGAAATGCCAGGAGTAACTACCAGAGAAACTGGCCACAGTTGATACAGGAATATTTTCAAGATCTTAAAAAGGAGTATGAGAGATAGTGAAGAGGAAACTATGAAGTGCACTGAGCAGTCCTGTTTTTACCATTTTTACCATGTCTCTGTTTTAGCAGCATTATACATTATAAAACATTAAATTATTTTTTCTATACCTCCATTAAAGTTTCCTCAGGCAATTCGGGAGCTTCAAAAGTGATAAAGCCCTCTAAGCTGGGAGGCGAAGTACCATAAGGCATGTACTTCAGACTCGGAGCTGCCTCGGCTCCCGGAGGAGAAGAACCCATATAAATACCAGGAGGAGAGCCCATATATACACGGCCACTAGTAGAGCAGAGAGACCCTCCAGAACTGTTTGATCCAACTACAAGAAAAATAACAGACACATTCAGTCTAATAGGTTGTTCCATCTCACAGCACTGGGGCTGCGGATGATAGCAAATGACAAATCAGTAGTCATCACAGATTCATTCTTGGGAGGCTCTCCTCATTGTTCCTTGCATCGCTCTGTAGAGAATGCAAAGGCTACACCTTGAATGAGCAGAGATGATTTATACGGCAGATTCTGGAGAATGGCTGACAAGGATTCCAAGGCAGAGAGTCCAACAGTACAGACCAAAGGTTGTGCTGTAGTTCACAAAAGCACTCTGCTGCAGACTCCTGCTCATCCTGAGCAGATGAAGGCCTTTACCTTGAGATCTTTGATAGCTGCCACCTCAAAACACAGTCAGTTCAACACCCCTTATGTGTTGTTTCTGGTACGCTGCACAGCAGCGGGCAAGAATGCAGAATCAGAAATCTAACTTTCCTTCTCCACCTTTGTCACAGAGATCTGTCATACTCTCTGTGGTGGAGTGAAGTTGTGTACATAGGAGGTTACACACTGCTGCACTGTAAATCCGTGCCTCCAGCCCTCTCTTTAGGACAGAGAAGGCAGGTATCTTAATCTCTACTTTAGAGAGCGCTTTTACTGTATGGCCTAGAGAACGTACTGCGCAAGGCAGTAAGCATGTTACTGGCCCAAGAAGTGGGAAAAAAATCTAAATATTGCATTTGAGTCCACAGTTGTCAGCAAAGTGTAACTTACCTGAGGTGGTTCGTGTTCTGAGGACCATATGGGTGCAGGTAGGAGGGGTGGCACTGCTTGGAGGGGACCCGACAGTAAACATGACAGCCCGAGAACTTGCCCCGCTTCCCATAGGAGGTGCCACAGTAATTCCATAGGCTCCTGCTGGAGCTGGAAGAGAAAATTTCAGGAGGTTAGTCCCTACTATGTATACTCATACCAATATGTAATTACATGCAGCAAATTGGAGCTCTGCAACACAATGTGCTTTGATATCCAAAACTTGGACTAGGTAGGAGTTTCGGCAGCAAATAAAACAAGCTGAGTGGACAGCCCTGGCAATACACAAAGAGAGTAAGGATGCAGTTTACACATAGCTCTTTACTTTCAATCTTTCTCTGCTCTACTTTTGCCCAGAAAAGAGCAACAGAGGCATTCTCTGAGAGCTCGAAAACCATACCAGTCCTTCAGAAAAAGATACAACAGAAAAAAATCTAAAAAGGCAGACCATGGCAGGTCTGGAGTCTAAAAACAAGCCTTGTCTGCAGAACTCCTTCCATCTGCTCAAAAAGAAGGTGAGAACTGGTGGCCACTTGTGGCAAAGGACAAGCTGGGGGAGGGAGGAGAAAAATGAAAACCAAATGACCCAGAACTTCATAAACCGTCTTTCATATGAAAACAAGGTGGAATTAACAATGAAACAGCCACAAATGTTGTATTAAAAATCAAACCAAATTTTAAAAAAAAAAATCAACACCAAACCCCTCTAGTCAGTATAGGCAGTTAAGATATTTCTGTGTTTAGCACAGAAATAGATATTTTCCTGTCTCGGTTATTTTTAAAGCTATGCTAAAGAAATGGAACATATCCCCATAAAGATTAAAAAAAGCCTTCTGTACCAAGGCTATAAATTGTCAGAGCCAATTACTGAAGTTGGAAGCAGAACTGTATCTAGTTGGCACTCCATAAATAAAAAAAACCCAGAACATAAAGGCAGCTTGAATGTACCAATCTGTTCCCTTACCTGTATCCATCGGTCGCTCTGTATTGAGGCTGTCTGTACTGCCTTGATATAACTGGCCACCAAGGGTAGTCTTTACCTGTTGATCTGATAGCTTCCCAGTACTAACAGACCTGGAGAGAAAAAAGTCTGATTTCACAACAAAGTTCTTCAGTGAGATCTTCCTAACTTGCAACTAAAGATGACTTTCAGATTCTTGGTATTTATTACAGAGAATTCTTCAATAAATGTACAGAGAATCTTGAAATCTTGCTGTCCACCATGGACTTACTGAAACACAGATAACCATAAAAATACAACCCTTCTCTTAAAAAAAAATATTACAAATTTTGTCATACAGATTTTTCAAGCAAAAAAACCCTCAACAGCCTTCACAGAGGCAATGATATTCCCTGTTCAGATAATCAAAACAAAAGGGAACTAAACAGCGACACAAAGCGCTCCAGGAAGTCTATGCTATATTTATACACAGTACAAAATGTTTCTGTTGTATACACAAAACCTCAGCATCTCCTCACAGCTCACTTCTTGCATGGTATTCCCCTCCAAAGTTGCTGCTTGCAATGTACATTCTCTTGTCAAGTTACAACTTTACAGGTCATGAGTACTGCAATGCCTACCTGCCAAATATTGTTTTACTGTGCTGTTCTCCTGCCTGTTTTTCACCTCCCTGGGTCGGGTGGAAGTGTGTGAAATCCCGTGGGTCAGCGATGTCTTTAGGCTGCAACGGGGTATCTACTGAGCCCTGGCGATTAGCCAGGGCCAGCAAGTTTGAAGATGCTTGAGTTTTATGTATTTTGAAAGGAGCTGTTGCCTTTAAGAATCAAGACCAAGAACACACAAAAGGCAAAGTTAGAACCTCAAAATATTCTTGGGAATAGTTTCAGGCAGTGTGCTACTGCTTTACATTTTACTGACAGTGGCAAACTCAACAAACCTTAGTAGGAGAGCCAATGATTGTTGGCAATGGAGTTTTGAACAGCCAGTCTGAACTCCTAGGTGATGATCCTGTATGCTTGGTAGGTGATGTTCCCAGGCTACCTGGCCTACTTGGTTGTGGAGAATGACTGTATCCATACCCAGCATAGGATGGACACACTGGGTCTGAATGCTGCTTTCTGAGCTTCTGCTTGTTTTGGTAAATGTCTGTGAGAGTAGGAGCGCTCTGCAACCTTGCTCCCATCAAAAGTGACTGTGGAGACTGAGATGGTGGTATCGGAGAACCTGCGGGGATGAAAAACAATGACCTAAGATTCTATGTACCAATGAAGCACAAAATGCCAGAGATCAACATTAAACTGAATGGAAATGAGACTACAAAAATCATGAGGTAGGTTTGATCATCAAGTCACTAGACAGCAAGGAGAATGGATTTAGCCTGTGGGCTATTTGCACTAATGTACACTGATGAGACGTTTGAGCTGCCAAACAGGCAAGATTTCTGGGTGACAGCTGTACTGGCAGCTGCAGTACCTCTGGCAACCTGCATCAAGACAAATAAAGCAGTTGGGTTCAGCAGGAATAGCATATCCAATACTGAAACGTCAAGTGCAGCCGCCAAGACTCTGGGTTGAAAAGAGGTTCTCAAGTACTGGAATTACACAGTCTTGCAAACAAGCACGTGAATACAACACCGCATGTTAATGACTTGTTTTGTACATGATGCCTTCGTCTGCAGACACAAAAGGCAGCTCATCTCATGGTTCCTACAAGAAAACTAGGTACTAAAAAGAACCAAATTATTCCAATGAATCGGTTTGGGATCATTACTTTGGGCATTTATTTAGCCTGTCAGACCAAATCTTTTTCAGAAGCTTACTATGTACAAAGAAGTTTGAGAGCAGAGCTTCTCCTAACGCAAATGGCACTGCTGTAAGCACTAGTTTAAACAGAGGGGTTTGGGGAAACGGCTCTTGTGAAAATCTCACCTACTCATAGGTGCCCTTCCTCTTTCAAAATAAGGAACCTGAAATTTGATTAAATGGTCTCTTCCTTGTGATGTTTTTGTGTCTCATGATGAGGAACTGGGCAAAGTTACAAACAGTATGTAAGTCTTCAGCTTTATGGCCACAGCTTCCCAGATACAGTGCCTATCTTTGTAACCTCAAAGAACTGACTCTGAAGTGACAACTTCACTTACTGTTTTTAAAAAGAAAAAAAGCAAAACTGAAAATGAACCATATTAACTAGTTTTTAAATCTGGCCAAGACAATCTTCTGAGATAGGTTCCGTTTCATTATGTTCAAAAAACCATCACAAACTCCAGTTTGCTCAGTGAAGTGCCTAGCTGTTAAGACACACCTTTCAACCGCCTTAAGCCTATGCTTTCACTAGTTAGATTTATGAGTACAAGTTACTTCATTTTCATTTCATTCCACTCCATTAAACAGCATGGTTCAGAATAGTCTTTCTGCCTGCAGCTCTAGCACAGGGATCAAGTCTATTGCTCATTAACTTCCCAGCCAAAGAATTTGCTGGTTTGAAATCCCTCTGCTCATCTGTCTCACAGCATTGAAAATCCTCACCTGTTGTTTAAGAAACTACTCTGAAATCTCACTGGTTACTGTGTTGGTGTTATTGTCACCACTGCGAAGGCTTCTGAATTAGAAGTTTGTGCTCTGCTGCCACGGGCAGCAAGAGCAGCTCAATTAATTCAGAAGCCACATTACAACAGACGTCTTCAGTCCTTAGAAAAATCTCAGTACAGATGACCTCACTTCACCCAGAAGCAAAAGACAGCTTCCCATGTCCATTTCAATGCTGAGAACAGACTTCTTGCAATACTTTGTGGTATTTTACAAATAGCAACATTACCACATTAATATGAAATTATGAAATAAAGTCAAGTTGAAAAAGAATGCAGAAAACTGATAAAAACAAAACATTAAAAAACCCCTTAAAGCCACAAAAACAGTGCTATGGTATGGTACAAGTCAATTTGACACTGGCAAAAGGCACTAAACCAGCAGCCCTTTAAAAAGTCTATCTAAAGAAAAGATGCAACAAGAAAAGCACACACACTGCTCTGTATTCTCTTCACATACACCTTTTTTTTTTAAGGGATTATTTAAAATCTGACGATTTGCTTATTCCTTGTCTTTTGAGACTGACAATGGCACAAATCCAAAGGCAATTTTTGAGACACGTCACAGAACTTACTTCATATGGATTTTTGAATTCACAGATATTTGAAATATGGCTACTCCAAGAAATAAAGCCTCTATCATCTCCAGATGCTTCTGGGAACTGTTCAAATGGGGGGGTGGGGGGAAACCCCACAATGCAATTTCAACACCACCCCTCAGAAAGTTAAAATAAGGAGTATAACTAATATTTTAGATAAAGAAGAAATTTCACCCAAAATGTGTGTAGAGCAAAAGAATGTGTTGCTGAATTGTATACTCTTATGCCCAAACCCTCTGGCATTACAGTGTGATTCCATCTTTAACAGTCTCAGAACATCTTTTGAGTCCTATTTCTTCCTGGTCTTTTTTTTTTTTTTTCCCTGCTGGTATGCCATAATAATTTAAGACTTGCAAAGCTTACTGAATGCTTAGCAACACTAACATCAGATCACAGTCAATTTCCTAAGGGAATGCTGAAAACATGCTGCACACTGTACACTGGCAGTTCTTCCTCCCTTTTTCTGAGCACTGGCATGGCAGACCTGGTCTATCAAACCCAGATTGCACAAAGCACGTTACTACATCCATTATAATCCATTCACTTCCATCCCTGTTTAAAGACAGGCATTATCAGAGCTGCTTTTTCACCTTGGGAAAAAGAAACTTTAGTCATTCTCTTGTTGGGTAGGGAACTAGTTATGGATAAAGGTGTCTTGATACAGCCAGAAGTTTCTACAGAAAGTCAGTGCACCACTTACCTGGTGCCTCCTCTGTTAACCCATACCAACATAGTGTTGGCTCATCTCCCCTTTCACAGAGCACTGTAGAAGCCCTATCAAAATAGTAGGCTGCACTGTCTAAATTCACTCACCTGAGAAGTTTCTACTCCTTGATTCATGTCCTTGAAGCTGTCCACAACAACAGTGTCCAAGCTGCTCAGGTATGGTTCCAACTATGCAAACAAAATCAGAGTGTGAATTTACACTTTATGCTCTGCCTACAAATGAAGGTAAACCAAAGTAAAATCTTGTTGGTTTACCTCTGGGAGCCATTTAACAGAAAGGATTTCTGCAAATGTGACCTAAATTTCAAGCACAAATCAGTGCTCTGAAATACTGTTCCAGATAAACCTTTACTAATTGCTACAAATTTATGGGCTTACCTAGTGGTGAAGGAGAATATGGTCTAGAAGATCCTGTGGATAACCTGCGCCCAACGCCCTGTGTAGTGTCAGCTGGTACTGGAGAACAGGAGCCCATCTTCATGAAGCCCATTGGGCTCGTATTTGAGCGTCTCACAACCCCAGCTCTGACAAGGTGAAAAGAATGGTTACACACACTGTAGTAACTGTGGTTCCTTAAGATAAGCTTCTGAATCCCCAGAGGAGATCAGTTAAAGAAAATACTGATATTTAAGAGAAAGCTATGACCTTAAAGCTTTTTAAGCTAGTAACTTAAGCTAAGCTTCCCGTACTGTAAACAAGAAGCAAGATTTAATTCCCTTTGTTCACTCTGACTTTTTAACTTTCAAAGCCATAATAGCCTGTTACCTGGAGAAAATGAAAACAGATATCCCTTCGTTCACAGATTCCTATATCTTCAAACAACCCAATCATTAAATTTTGAATCTTACAATCAAGTGAAATGTATTGCAGCAAATGCCCATTTTTATGTAAAAAAAGATTGTGACAAAGTTCATACTGGGTCTGATACACAGGTCAGAAAATTGAAGAGAGCTTATTTAAGGGAAAGGCACTTCTCCAAGTGTAGCAACTATTATAAAATCAGAGATCCTGAAAAAACTGCACAGAACCATGAATTTTGTTTCTGTAAAGATCTCCAGAGTTTGAGTAGTCTGTTTCTGATTCTTTGACCTTCACCATCCCAATCCCATAGCCCACAAGGCAGAGAATAAGTCTGGCACACTACAGCTTTGTAATAAGACAAGCTGGTTAACTAGCATGCTAAGAATTTTTTCCTTGATATTCTACAGAACAATGTGTCCATCTCATGTATGAAAACAAAACATAACTTACTACTGACTTTCTAGTTCATGATGTAATGCCATATAATACACAAAGAGGCATAAAAAAAGCAAGACTTCATCATTTTACCTTCTTGGGTTGCATCTGAGTGAAAGAACAAGCTTATTTTGTTTTCATAAAAAATTTCAAGTGCCCATCCAATAACCTTGAGACTGTGAAGGAGTATTACTTGTTATCATTAAAGTGTCTTTTTAAGTATGTTTTACTGCAGGAAAAAAATTACATCAGCAAGAAAACATGGACATCTGTCAGGGTACAAACACAAACTAGGACCAAGAAAAAGGGAGTTTAAAAAAAAACAACCCCAAAGCACCACCACAAACTCACCTTGGTGATCCGTGGGGGTTTGACACAGGGCTGGCAGTAGAGGAGAGGTTCTGCTCTATGCGCTGGTAATTCCGTAGCTGGGTGGGAACCGGGATTGGTGCTGTTTCACTGCGGGGGGATACCGAAGGCTGACAATGCCTGAAGTTGAAAGGTATGGAGACAGGAGATGAACACAGATAGACAGGTCTCTCTCTGAACTGTACCATTGTTGAAATTTCAAGAAAATCTAGGCAACAGGCAAATGAGCTGCTTGTGCACTCTCTCCATGCAATATGATTTTAGCTTGTCCTAATCTAGCTCTACCACTGCACAGAGGAAAACGGGGAGCTGTTTGTTATTAACTACCTTCCTTACACTGGCTGGAATCAGATTGAGCTGAGAGTGCAGTACTAGCTGAAGCGCTTCGTCACGCATCACAGCGATCCACAGATCCCTCCGACTTCCTGCCAATCAGCCCGCTCTGTTTACCACACTTCAAAATAGCGTTCTAGGAAAACCCACTGCACTAAGAACAGGAAGTTCAGCAGCAGGGCTGGAATGTGTACAAAAGCCACAGTCAGAGATATCCCAAGAGACATCGTGAACTTGCAAAAGGAAAACATGTTATGTAACCAAGCCCTGACAGAATGACCAAACCCACACACCTGAACATTAAACCACAGACTCGCCTGCAGATTAGCATTTACCCAGGTTCCAATGAAGTGCCAGTGACCTGACTTACCTCAGTGTACTATCTGATAAGGGAATCAAACCACTGCAACGTCATCAGTTACTAACACATTTAAAGGAAGAGAGAAATCAACTGAAAGATTTTCAAATGAATAGGCTTTTTGGAAGATAAATCAGTTTCGTATCTGGTCGTTTATTAACCACCTCTTCAGAGAAAGATTAGGAATTCTTAGAGGAAGTGTGAGGAGAGTCCTGCCACGAGCTCTAGAAAACAAGAGCTTACAGCACTTGCTGCGTGGCTACAGCTGAACAGAAATCTGGGTTTCTGACTGCATTTGTCCTATTCTCTTTGCTACCTCTGAGAATGAAATATGACTTCCTAATATGTACAGAGCTTCCATAGTAAAGAAGTTTCTCCTTTTATTGCCACACAGTTTCTAGGTACTACCAAGTCATTTGTCGGCTGTGAACACACAGTTGGTGCAAAGTCTGAAAGCTTCCATGTGAGGAGAATGTCTCTCAAGTGGAAACCACACAAAGGTAGCAGGCAGCCTGCCACAACTCACCCAACACACTGAGGAAGCTCAGGGAGGCTCCCTAAACCCAACCTCCAGGAGAGGGGAAGCAGATGTTGTTTAAACTGTGGCAGTGCTGCTGAAGGGGCAGTGAAGGCACTGCAACTATTAAGTACTCTGCTTGGAAAAAGCCTTCCCTCGCTCTCACACAGCCTTGCAGGTAGAGCCAAGCAAGCTCTGCGAGGTGTGAGCTAATGGAAGCAGCAATGCTGTGTTAGGGTGGGGGAGAGGAGTGTACAGTACTCAGCATTCCATCAGCTCCCAGGCTCACACCAAAGCTAAAGGCTGGTCAGGCATCCTCAACTCTGATGTGGTTTGTTACTGGCTAGAGAAAATGCAATACAGATGTGCACAGACTTCCATGCAAATCTTGTTTCTGTGACATCTAGAGAATAAAATTAGCAATTAACCACAGGAGAGCAAACCACCTCTACCTATTCTGCCCATTCTGGCTGGAGCCTGAGAAGCATTACAGCTTCTTCTACTTGACATAAAGCAGCATAACTGAGTACAGTTCATTCAGCCTGATTAGCAATCAGGAAAAATAAATCACTGTTTCACAGAGCATAACCCGTTGTAGAAAAAAATAAATCACACGCTATGAAAGAACATTTCTCAGGAAGTAAAACCAATAAACCAAGACAACAAACCAAGAGCAACATCT
Source organism: Zapornia atra (assembly GCA_013400835.1). Taxonomy (NCBI): domain Eukaryota; kingdom Metazoa; phylum Chordata; class Aves; order Gruiformes; family Rallidae; genus Zapornia; species Zapornia atra. The sequence goes on from VZTU01008725.1 coordinate 21,298, forward strand.
TGTAGAATATCAAACACACTCTGCTTCCTTCAGAGCAGGTTTCAAGCAGCCAGTTAGTTACCAAATTTAGTCAGCCAATAATGAAACTATTATAGTACAAACACTGAAACAGTAGGCACCTGTTTCTAATCACACCACCACTTAGCTCTTAAATGACTAAGGTGCAGATAACGTAACTGTCCTCTTTCCATAAAACTTCTAACTCTAAAAACTGTGACACCTGACACAATTTAAAACAGGAGATTACAATGAATTTATAATAGGTTGTACATGAGCAATCCAGAGCAAATGGATCTTTACAAACCACCATTATCGGCCCTTAAACTTAAAAGGTAAGACTAAAGCTGTATTGACAGTCTGTATCAGCAAGTTCCACAAACTGCACAGAGGTCAGCAAAAAGTAGCAAACTTTTCTTGTGACAAGCATTTCTAAACAATAATGCTGACTCTCAGCCATGTAGTATTAGCATAAGCCAAAAATACATCCAACATAATAGCTTTATTCCCCATTTAACCACTCATCCTTTATTTGTGCTGAAAACATTATGAAATTCATTTGTCAAATGACAAACATGACCCTTCTGTTTAGATACTACATGAGTAGCTGAACAGCACGATTAAGCTTTACCTTTCCCAATATAATACAGGAAAAAAATTCAGGCACCAGTGATGAGCATCGGTTCAATTTCAAAGTAGCAGAAACTTAGTTTACAACCATGTGGAAGAGAGGACTTTTAACAATCCCGCTGACAGAAAAGCTGCAACACATGTTTAGCTCTTTCATGTGGGTTCTTTGGTATCTTGTGAGGCACAAACATGAAATTCACAGTAATAATCACTTGCACAGAAGCCACACCCAGTCACCAGACACAAGACAATCCACGAGACACATATCCATAGGAATCTGGGCTCTAAGTTCCTCTTCTCTCACAAGTACTTCTTAAAATGTATGCTGCATTCAAAATCTTGACTTACTAAATACTTACTGAGCTGTGCTTCCTAACACCAAGAAGGAAAAGTCAGTTATACCTCTGCAGTTTCTGGTTTCAACCAGTTCATAATTTAAACATATAAAAGAATGCTTAAGAAAATCTTTTGGGGATGCATCAGAGGCAGAAGTCAGCTACAAAATCAACAGCCATTAGAATGCATTAAGTGTAGAGAGCCTGGAAAAAAACAGGTCTAGCTTCTATTTCAATGCAGTTTCCAGTACCTATCCACAATTAAAAGAAAGAAAACACCCAACAAATCAACACCAAGAATACTCCTCCAAAGAAAAAAAAAACAAAACACCTCAAAAACTCTCTCCCCCCAAAAAACCACTCCAACCAACCCATAATAGCAGAGAACCTTTTTTAAAGCAGAGGAGATACTAAGCCTACATCACACACCTGTTAGTTGTACCAGAAGCAGTACTTCGAGAAGAGGCTGAGGATGGTTTCTGTACAGTTCCTGAGCTTCCAGAAATAGTTAATGGCGATTGCCTGTGAAAACAAGAACAGTTAAGAGACAGGTCTTCACATCAGAGAAGCTATTGACTTTGCAGCAAAACTTGCTGAATTCAAGCTACTTACATATTCTTACTAAATTCAACTTGGCATATTAATCCTTAAGAAAGTCCACACAGCCATGTAGACTCATCACTGCCAAAACCCCAGCAACCCCTTCTACAGCTGCAGTACCAATTTTAGAACATGAGGCTTCTTTTGGATAAAGCTCAGCACACCTACCCTCCACACATCAAGAACTCGCTTGAAGCCCGCCTGCCAGCTGCTCCCAATGGCATATCATCTACAGTAAGCAGAAGAACACAGTGAAAAACCCACGTCATGAGGCAGACACTTAAAAAAAAATCATCTTCAATATTAGTTGTAGAAATAACAACTTCTTACAAAGTTCTGTGAACATCTAAAAGCTTTCCACAAACCAGTTTTTGTATGAAAATACCTCACACATGGCCACCACCAAAAATGTAACTAGGGAAAGCAGTTCTTTAACAAGATTTTTGTTATTTTTTCTAGGTGTTTTTTTATACTAATTATAATAATTTTTAAAATAAAACCCAATTGTTTAAGCCTAGGAGGTGCCAGTATGAGGAAATTTTTAATAAACAGTGACAAAAGCCCTTCAGAGACCAAAACACTCAACAATCAAACATTCAACATGGGTTGGTGGCATTGCATAGAAATCCCCTGACCAGCTTCCTAGTGGCAATTCAGGTGTGGTCGATGCTGTAAAAGGGAGATTGAAGTTTTACTTCTGGGCAAGCCCAGTCGGATGCCTTATGTTTCATGTTAAATGTTTAGTATGTTTTAACCTGCCCTTGTCTCTACAGCATGGACTACCAATGTTGTTAGTCTAGAGATAAAAATGTGTCAGCCTTCTCCAAGAGAATCCTTGGGCTTCTTATGAGGAGTAGTTAACTGACAGTCTTTTCTTTTGCCACCATATCCCAATGTTCTCCATGATTTCGAATCACTTCAGTATCTTTGTCATATGTGGCTACTCAACTGCAGGTGACAGTGTCCCTTATCGACACGCAGGTATAACAAACCATCTGCCTTCAAAGAGTCATCAAACTAAAGAAATAAGTTCCAATGTGAATTGAGACTGTATGTAGAGAAGGGACAGTCAAAGAATAACAGGACATAAAGCTTTGTTAAAAGTGGAAATGGTTTTAGAATGCAAAAATAAGGAAGAGTCTTACATGAGTGGTCTGAAGAGATGTTGTGTGGGACAAGAACAAAGTCATCTGTGTCACAAGAGGAGTTCTTGCTACTGGTACTGGCAGAGTCTTTAGAGACTTGAAGATAGTTCGGAGGACCCAATGGAGGGGAAGACAAATTTTCTTCTTGAATATGCTGCATGTCTGGCAGAGACTGAAGGGGTGGGGGGAGGAGTAAAATAAACTACTGTAAATTCAGTGACTCAGAATGAAGAATTACTCTTTAAACTACAAAGCTTCTGGAGGAAGAATCATCACTGGCTTTGACAAAAAACAGATAGACCTTGGGCTGGGTTTTTTTGTTCTTTTAAGTATTCCGATATATCACATGTATTTGAGTTTGGAAGCTTGAAATACCAGGTAATCCTGTAGTGTCAATTTTAACCGTTCTGTATTAAATAGGTTGTGAATTTCAACAATTGCACTGTATTTAATTGTTCCTGATAGTACAGATGCACCTCTTCCAAACACCACATAAAATCAAAGTCACCACTTCCCATCAGTATAGGCCAATTAGGCAAAAAGGCCAATTAAAAAACGATCTGTCATGTTCATTACACTGTAAACCATATCAACATATTGAAAGATTCACTACCCTAGCGTTTGGTAGGCGTATGTATTTTTCTTTAACAAAAAATAACAACAAAGAACCCACAAAGCACAACACAAGGAACAAGAGAGAACCAGAATGTTAATGCCTTCCTTCTAGTACAAGGCAGAGGTAATTCCTTGCTCTGTGCTCTTAAAAGAGCAAGAGCACCATTCAAGAATTGAAAGATCTAAAATTTAGTAATTCTTGGCTAAACAGTACTGAAAATATTTTGTAGAGATTGTTTTGCAAAGCAGAGAACTTACTGGAGGAGAAGCAAAACGGCACGAAGGAGAACTACCACAGGAACTGCCAGAGACTGAGCCTGCATATGTGGGCACTGGTACCGGACAGGCTGGAAGAGGAACCACCAAGGGGAAGAAAATGGGACTAAGATTTTGAAAGGCTGATTTTTAAACAAACTGATTTCCTCACTGCCTTTCATTCATAAACCCTTATACAACTTATAAGCACAGGACATCCTTAAACACACAAGGGTATTTAAATTCAGTTGAAATATTAAAGAAACTAGGAGATAAATATCACATTTCAGTCTAGCTTAATACAAAAAAAAGGTTTCAACACTTAGCCTCACAATAGAGCACAACAGGTCCGACTCATAAACACTTAGTGTGATATTTGGCAGATCTTTCTCCATTTCAGCCCCCAACATTCATCATTTACACAAATAAGTGGAAAACCAAACCTACTTACATTTTTTGACCGTTGAAATCTGATCCAGGAAAGGGTGGTTGAAAAATGTTTCTATAGAACAAGAAGCAACAGCCATGGTGAGTAAATGTACCAATGACAAAGATTTTACAGACTATTTTGCAGATGGTGATGAATGGTTGCCTTCCCAGAATCAATACTTCAGAGCCAGAGGGTGAAGAGCTTATAAAAGATTAAAGCCTTTTATGTTATATGTTGCTATAGCATTTGGAAAGGAAGCAAAATCAATTGACTAGCTTCAAACACCTGCCAGCAAGGCAAATCAGACTGAATTACTGGAGGACATTTTATGGATGCACTTAAGGCTCCTGTACACAAGCTGCCTTCCTATACTCATCATGAAATGACGTACTCTGTGATCAGTATGATACTAGCTCAGTTTTCATTTCTCTTCAAAATGATGATCACCTCTCACATTCCACCTTTCCCAAGGACTGATGCTTATTTTTGAAGCCATTAATGCTACTCCTTAGGGGCCAAAAACGACAACAGAGCAGCAGCCATTCTGCTTCCCACTTGCCAACAGCAGAACACAACCTGTGCAACCATTTCTGAGTTACAAGCAGAATTAGACACAATTTCTTTAACAATTTCCTCAGTTAGCTTGTTACTGTTAAGAATGGAACATTTCGTTTTCGTTGTAAATTCATATGCTGAGAAGCAGTTAACTGACTTAGTGTAACTGGCTGGAGGGGAAGTCTTACGAGGAGAGGCTGAAGTTTGCTCAGCCTGGAGAAGAGGAGGCTGAGGGGAGACCTCATTGTGGTCTGTGGCTTCGTGACGAGTGGGGGAAGGGGCAGGCACCCAACTTCTCTCTTTGGGGACCAGGGATAGAACCTGAGGGAAGAGTGTGAACCTGTGAACGGGGAGGTTTAGGTTGGATGTTGGGAAGAGGCTCTTTACTGAGAGGGCAGTCGGGCACTGGCACAGGCTCCCCAGGGAAGGGGTCACAGCACTGAGCTGGGCTGAGGTCAAGAAGCAGCTGGATGATGCACTCAGTCCCATGCTCTGACTTGGCTGGCCCAGAGTGGGGCCAGGAGTTGGACTCAATGGTCCTTATAGGTCCCTTCCAACTCAAGATACTCTAAGATTCTATGCTTCTAAACAAGCTGCTGAGCTTTGTGAACTTTAATGTTCTAACTGCTGAACAAAACCAATGCTTTTCATCAGACCTAAGCAAATACCAAGAAAAAAAAAAAAAGAAGAAAGAATCTGAGGCCTGCAGTATCTCCTGTTCCTTCAACAAGACTTTCTTCCATGAACAGATAAGGAAGGGAGGGTAGATGTAACGTCAGAACAATGTAATGATTAACTGTAACACGAGGATCAGGTGTTCTTGAGCTTTTGTACAACACCTGCTGTTCTACTTTATGTTGCTGGAAGATCAACAAGATTTCCAAAGCTATTTTTACTTTAACAACAAGCAACTGGGCTCAGTTATACACTCTCCCTTTCACTCCCTTTGCTAAGCACATTCCAGAGCAGCCCCTTTGAGGCCCTTTAAGTGGCTCAGCCAAGGAAAACATGACTTTCATCACTACCATTCTGCTTTCTATTTTTCTTTCTAAGCACAAACATCATTCTCCCACTACCACAAATGCTAGAGTGAATTTTCCCATGTTTGAAGAAACCGTAGGGATCAGCACTCCCAGAGTGTAAAGTGGAATCAATTACTCAAAGCCCACATTTGTGATTTATTCATTCTTCTACACATACAGGTTTATATATTGACCTCTGAATACTGTCAACTGTCATTTGGGACATTTTATCCAGTTATTATGATTTTTTTTTTCTGGATCTGACTTGGACTTATGTTTTTATGTATAGCACTTAAATGGAGTTACGTCAAGTACATCTACACACAAACACTCCTGCCTGGTTCTCAGAACAGCAACACCTTAATTGTGCCAGTACTGACAGATGTTTTAAATTCCAAATTACAAAAAAATAATAATAGTAATTGGTATTTCTTGGAGCACAACACAGCAGAAACTGAAAAGGAAAAATAACATTTTTCTAGCTGTGAGTAGCTGTGAGTGTCTTGAGCTTCAAGTAAAGGACTAGTATGCCTTTTGAATCCTCCTCTCTCCAGCCTAACAAATATAGTCTTCTTATCAGAGATACACAAGGAGCCATGTGATGAATGAGTCAATTTGTGTATTTCAGTACTGCGTCAAAACAAAACCTGCATGCGTAACTAAAGAGCCATGGTGAAGTTTAATAAGCAGATACAAAAACTGAGCATGTCTGACTCTTGGGTGCAACTCAGCCAAGGATCTGTGTATCACATGATACAGCTTATGGCAAGGGAAGAGCCAGGTCTTATCTACAAAGAGCCTGAAGAGACTTGAAGGTTTAGGCTATTTCTTGACATTCATAAATTAAACTTAATGGGTCACCTATCTTGCTGCTAAACCAAACCTCAGCAGAAAGCACATTTCCATTATTATTATTTTAGCAAAGATCATTGCATTAAGCTAAGTTAGTTTTAATTAACTGTTTCAGATGAACATTTCCTGGTGGCTATGATAAAACTGCAATAACAAATAGTACTATAAAATTTAAACAACCAGTGTGAATAACATGACATACAAGATGCAGCTAAGAAGAGCTAATCAAGATTTAACTTTTCAGGGATCTTCTCTTAAAGAAGAATGCTCAATTCTGCTTCAGTTTGCATTTAAAAAAAATAAAAAAGGCACTATTACTTTTGTAATAGTATGTAACCAAAAACCCAGCAACAAAAAGGGTTTCTGAGGCTGAAGCAACAGACAATCCAGCCCCTACACAGCACAAATCTGAACTCTACTCCTGACTAATTTTGAAGAGGCAACAGTTGTAGCCATTCTGAATGCCTCAATAGTACCAACTTGAGGCTTTGAAATCTTAAGAAATTACAACAATGTTCTGCATCCAAAGATCTCCATCTAAAGAGAAAAAGCCAAACACAGCAGTAAACCGGAGCCAAGGAAGTTCACTTTTGTTAGGGGAGTATCCATTGAATTTGTACAGGGCTTAATTTGTCAAGAAATTCAAAACACAGTCCTAAAGAGACACTGCAGTAAACTAAAGAGTATGCAAACTTCAGTCACTGCACAGTTTAAAATATTTAGAATTTTAGGACTTAAAATACAATGGTACAACTGTTGTTTCTACTACTATGTGGCTTAAGAAAACCCCAGTGAAAACATTTCACTAAAATAAAGCAGTCTCCATGGCTAGCAATACCCAAGCAGAATACTGGGAATTCATCTTTGCAAATATTAACAATTTGGATATAATGTCATGTGTCTCATTGCCCTCAGATATAGAGAGATACAAGTATTCTTCAAGGTCAAATCAAATGTACCCTATTTGTAGCCCCATTAATACAGTAATGGGATTTGCTGTTTGGAAAAGAACGTAACAGGGAGGAAATGTTTAAAGCAACTTTGCTTCCAAAGCGGATTCTTCCTGCAAAGGCCACTACATGGAGATCAAATACCGGCTCCCAAATCTGAAGCCAGAAGAGCAGTAACAGAGATATGATCATGACATGAATTTTAAGGTACATCAACTAGCACTGCAATGAAAAAAGGCCACAATTTAAAGAATGAAATTAATGTATATTTCACTGCTCCACAGCAAAGTCATAATTTATGCACATCACTTAATTCTGACCGACAGCAGTTACCTAATGATTTATTTTGGCTACTCTGACTCCTTTATGAGAGCAGAGAAGAAAAAAATACTTCTCTTTCATGTAATTGGCTGTAGTCATAAGGTCAAGACAGTTATTCTGGCCACATGAATATAACTAACAAGGCAATTCAAGAGAGCAAAAGGAGGTTACATACCAAAGTCCATCCTATCTTTTTGGTTTCTCTGAAGCAAACCCAGCAGCAGGTCAGCCAGATAAGCTGATGTTTCCCTAGGAATGCTGCACACAAGAGGAAGTGAAATGTGCATTAAGTTTCATGCAGGCATCAAATAATGTACAACACATTCAATTTTGTGAAGTCGGCGTTCTGCCATGTCCCTAAGCCTCCACTACACACATGTAACAGCCTTAGTACAGGACATTTTCAGCAGGGTACAACGAAGGCAAGTTGTAATGTGAGTCACTGGTATCATACTAGGTCCTTGTCAAGAAAGCAACTCCAAGTATTTTTATGAATCCCAGGCATTCCCAAAGTTGAAAAAGTGCGCAATCAACCAACATAAGTGACTAAGAAAGGCCACGGTGACATACCTAGGAATCAAATTCCTGTTCTTTTCATAAAACATTCTCAAATCTTGAGGACTATTGGCCTGTCAAATAAAAATGTACATTAATTAAAGCTCAGTTTCATGGAGAAAACAGCTTTTGTACCTATGCACGCATACCCAAAAAGGAGGCTTTAGCATATGGGCATTAAACGAGAAAATCCCAAGCACAGCAGTGACTTCAGTACAGAGTATCCTCGTGTATCTCCTCTGGATTGAACACACTGATCTCATAGACTAAGTATGAGCAACTTCTCCCTTGTCACCCTCAAGTGATATCACCTTGGAAGCATGGACACTATGCTCAGACATCAGCCCTAGGAATTTCCATGAGATTCAAAAGAAGGAAAAAGAAGTAAGGTGTTACCTGAAAAGGTGGTTTTCCAACAAGACACTGATAAATCACAGTTCCAATGCTCCACAGGTCTGCTTTAGCATCATAATGTTGAGACATAATCACTTCAGGGGCCTGGAAAGAACAGCAAAATCTCAGAAGGGATGACAAAGTCACAGCAAGTCGAATTCTACAGTTCTTCTGTCAGAGAAGTGTTACAGGCACTGCTTCATTTTAAGACAAAATTAACATCCTAATCTGCATCACATGACTTGAAAGATGACAGTTCTATCTAAGAGAGCTCTGTTTCAAAACCACAAGAAATGAGAAATGATGTTCTAACAAAAGCATCTAGCAACTGGCATGTATGGGAACAAGAGGTGTTATTTACATTGTTTATGCAGTTGGCTTTCTGGATAAATAACCAAACATTTCATAAGGAATTTCATTCTCACCATTTTATGTATACAAAACAAGACAGGGAAAAGCAAAATGATCTCCCATGACTATACAGCACAGTAGTGGTAGCACTAATGCCAGACAGTTCAGTGCTCAAGTGACTGCCACACTACTTGGTAAAATTTAACAGCAATTAACTCAAATTTCTTTTTTAAAACAACCCAACAAATGAAACAAACCCCAGATGTGAGGCAATACATTAAGTAACTAGAATGAAAACATCAAATAGTTTTTAACTACTAGTGTAAAGCTCTTCTATCCTATGTTTGATCACTTTTTATTTCCTTAGAAACTGGGAAGGAGATAATGCCCTATTTCTGGGGGGGGGGGGTGT
>VZTU01008725.1:30813-46596 GCA_013400835.1 Zapornia atra
CCCTTCAAGGCTAAGGAAAGGGGAATGGCTCTCTTAATTTAACAATCGTGATCTCCAAATCACAAGAGACAACGGAGCCAGTACCACTACGGGAAAGTGAACTACATGCTGCCCCTGATAGTTCTGAAGGAACATTAGGTATTTGTCAATCTGCCAGCAGTAAACTACTTTGTTCTGGTAGGAAAATGTTTGAGATAAGCAACATAATCTGAAATACACAGTCACTTACCATATACATAGGGGAACCACACAGAGTTGCAGCCATCATGTTGCTATGCAGGTAACGAGCAAACCCAAAATCAGCTATGGAAAGAAACACATTCATCAGTGAAAAGAAAGGTAATTTTCCAAGTTTAGAAATTCTGTCTCTTGCTAAAATCTGCTACAATCACCAGTTAAGAGAGGAGGAGATGGGTATAATATACAGTCAACTACACAGAGCTGTAAAATCCATGTGACACTGAAAGAAAAATGTATTATTTTCTAAATAGAAGCCAAGAAACAGCAGTGGCATCATTTGCATAAACTGCTGCTCAGTCATCTCCCAGCTGCAGAGCATGCTGTCTGGCGTCAGCAGGAAAGGATTAAAGTCAGTGGCTAAATATAAATGGTTCATTAAGAGTGATGAATATACAATCTGCCTCAGTGAAATCACATCAGGTAGACGTTTAAGTCGTCAAGTTTCAGATTCCTGAATTTTCCACAGAGGCAAAAGCATATGAAACTATGAAGAAAGGACAGGAAGAGAAGTTTTGTCTCCTCTCTGCTGCTTTAGAAGATGGAAAGAGTTCAAACAGATATCAGATTTTGGTTGAGCAAAACCATAGGTATTTGTTTTTAAATGGAAACATAACAGACAACAACAGCTTAAAACTACTGAATTATCCTCTGAAAAGGAGTTTGTTACCATCCTGAATAGTTGACATCTCACTCCAGTTACAATGCCAGACTTCCTTCTGACAAAAATAGGTCATAACCTACATTTCTGAACTTCTCAAATAACTCTTAGGAGGGTCTACCACAAGAATCCCAGCGAAACTGTGACTGAAGACTCATGTGCCCAGTTTTGAAATGGACTAGAGGCTACTCCAAGTTTCAAAAGTTAAGCTAAAGAGGTTTCTTTTTCCTGCAGATTGAATCAAAACGGTCTTTATGACTCAAGCTTTATGCTGTGAATCTGCACTACAGAATAAAGCTCATCATTCTAGACTTAATGATTGGCATCAATTTAATATACACCATATCCAGTACGCCCTCTGCGCTTTAACTACAAAGACACTTCTGAGCAGGCAAACAATCCAACAGTGAAGATCTACCCTTAGATCAGAGAAAAGCATATTTACCTATTTTGATGCGAATGCCACTGACACTTGACTTCCTACGACTGGCATAAGACAACAAAATATTCTGTGGTTTAAGATCCCTATGAATGATTCCTTTGCTGTGCAGAATACGCATCGCTGCTGCAATCTGCTGGAGAAACACTCGGATGGTGTCTTCACTAAGGGTTCCTTTAGCTGAAAATAACGTACACATTAGCAGATGAGAAAATAACTATCATTATCTTTGGGCATAAAGCAGTAAACTTCACAATGATCAACTGTGAAAACAATGCAAACAATCAAATCATAGTGAATTCCATCCAGAACAATCCAATCACCAAGTATTCTTCTGCGAATGTATATACTCTCAATATCCATCACCACAGTTTTACTCACTACAGTACTCTGAAATACCTGTTTTTACAGTAGTCTGTTCAATACACTAGCATAATAATTGTAGAACTTCTCAATCATCCCTAAATCCTTTTTGCTAAAAAAGGCAAGGAAGCCAAGAAAATAGAACAACTCCACAGTTTAGAACCCTGGATGTATCTAAAATCACGTTACTACCTGGAGCTGTAAAGCCTATTATTTATTTAAAGAAATTATCATGGGGATGCACTCTGCTCAAAAAATTTAATCCATTATAAAATCTGGAAGGGAAAAATGTTGATGTTCTATTGAAAGTCTCTTCAGAAGATATTAGCTCATTCTGCAGCCTGAAGAAGGATTGAACGAAGGACCTGGATTACACTGTATGAGTCTTTCCAAGGATTTAATGGGAAATGAATTAGGCTTTTAATATACACAGTTACCATAACAATAGCTGCTCACAAAAAGATTCCTTCAATATAACGAAAGTACAAAGACAAGGAGAAGAATATTTTCATCAAGAAAAATATGAAGATTAACATCTCTGCTCAAAATTTTGTTCCTAATAAGATTCCATTTGTCATGATTCTGTAACTTCAGTCTTCACTTTGGGCAAAGCCATGTTGAAGCCAGAACTGCCTCTTTATAGAAAGCATTGTTATATAAGTAATTCAGCATTTTTAAATTCACATCTTGGAAAAGAAAGCAGGTGGAATCAAAACACTGGGAACAGCCCCCAAAACATGGAATTAGAAATAGAAACATTTTTTCAGTACGGAACTTGTGGTTGCTGCAATCTTTTCTCTCCCAAATAAGGGAAAATTACATTCAAGTTTTGAAAGCTGCAGCAAAAAGCATTTTCTGTGTATTATTTTATTCACCTTCATCACTAGTTTGTGGGGTTTATTTTTAATTATGAGTGACATTTAAAAACAGTGAGGAATATTTTAAACAAATGCAAAACCTTCTGTCTTCCTGCAGCTTCAAAATTTAGTTTTCAGGTTCCCAGAGTGGTGTGCAAACACCCAGCACTCTGCTGCTGGCCCTGACTAGAGCCAGAACACAACACTCAAGGGATCCTCAGTGAAATCAATTGCTCATATCAAGAGGCCACTCAAAAAAAAAAACCAGACTAGGGTGAACAAGCACTGTGCATTTAGACATTCCATAAACAGGAAAATATTTAAGCCACAAGCAAAAAAAATCACAGAAAAGACTGTGAGATTAAAGGAATACAGCATGTAAACATGTAATGTTCTTAATAGGGAAACAGAGCAATGAGTTACCTTGTAAGTAATCTGCCAAATCCCCACCATTGCAGTACTGTTAAAAAGAAAGGGTTTTATTCAAAACACAAGCACTGAAATACTTCCTATATAATTTTTACTTTGCAATATGTTCACTAGAATTAGAAGATCCTTTGCAGCTGTTTGCCTCAAAATTGTTTTGTCAACTTGAGGTGTAACATTTTGTCAGTACTTACAGAGTATCATCAAATGAAACTGAGTAACTTATGGAACAAACACTCCTGATAAAATTAGTTGCACAGACAAAATTAATAATCTAGTTTTCAGAATTAGCTTTAACAAGTCAAGGAGTTTTGTCCAAAAAATTATCTTTCAAATCAGCCAGAAATAAACATAGATGTTAATACATACCTCCATTACCAAAAAGACAGAATTGGGCATTTCCTAAAAGAGAAAAAAGCCTATTTAAGAATTTGACAAGACCCTCAATACCTGCAGTAACCAAGCATAACACAAGATCTTTCCATCAACTGACAGACCTTATGTTGAAGTTACATACATTCCCCATCATTAAATATTTCACATTTCCAAAAGTATGAATGCATGAAAAAAATAATTCACCAGGTAATATCCTGATAACTGAAGCTATGCTTTGAAACAGCTCTGTACAGTATCTAACATCAGTTTCCACTGTCACTCCCTTTGCTTCCAACCGCCTTGGACTGCTCTGGCAGCACATCCTCTACATTAAAAGCCCCCACAAATAAACATACCTTTGCTATCACAAGTCACTGAAATGAGTCACTAACAGGACAGTAATATTTAGTTGCAAATATACTGGGTAGAATATAAAACTGAGTGTGAGGCAATCTGGCTATGAACACCAGTTTTCTAGAGGAGGAATTCCAGAGTTCCTTTCCTCCTTTCTGGGTAATATAAGCTTTGGTTCTGCCATCTGAAAAGCCACAGGCCAGTCAGATATCACAGAAATCGCACTGTGGAACAAACTGATCCTTAAATACTATTTTATAGCATAATTAATTCAGGAATCACACATACTTCTGTAAAGTATCTCCCTTGACAAGTCACTGGCAGAGGCATGTCCCTGCTGTGGAGTTAAATGCCTTATGGCAAAGGTGTGATTCAGACTAGCAGTCCTATGGAGATTTTCCAAAGCTCTGACCTCCTCTGACCTGTTTGCAGCCTGAATTCCCTTTCTTGTAACTGGGCAAGGCTCAAAGACTGACTAACTTCTACTGCAAATGACCTACACACTCCTTAAAATGCAGTAAAAACATCTGTGCTTAAACCCGATGGCAACAAGAACATTCATCTCTCTCAGTATTTATGGTGCGAGGGAACAAAGAGCCTACCCATCCATGCCAATAATCAACATTGTTTTCCACAAAGTGTCCTGCATAAAATAATTTGGCTGTGCCTACAAAGTTGAAGACACTCAGAGATCTTTTATACAGTAAGAAAAAAAAGCATTTTTCCCCTCCGAACTGATGAAGACTGAAAGAAGACAAAGAGAACCAGAAGGAAGCATAAGGCAAGTAGACACTAAAGAGGATGCTGCTTTTAGTTATGTAGTATGTTACTTCCTTTTTACTTTAAAAATTAACTTAAACAAAGGTTGACAGCTTGTGGAAAAACACATTTTTAAGACTCTTGAAGAAAAAGAGCAAGATGGCATACCAGACAAGGCCAGGCATATGCCCTCAGTCAGAAGAGGAACTGCAGACTGTTGACTAGCACGAAAAGAAGTCAAAGGGTCACTACATGGCAAAACAAGAAGCTGTGAGCTTAGCCACCTCTCCCTGTGCTCCTATTGAAACCTCAGCACATCCCTGATTTGACTGACCACACTGGCAAGAACTACCACAAAAGCACCATTTTCAAGGGTTTGCTAACGAGTCAGGAAGCTTTAAAAAGACAAAGTTAAAATGGGCTCATGGGCCCAGGCTAGGGAAACCAGCACAGGAATACCACACACAGCACAGAGCACATGGCACAACCCATCAAAGCCTACTTCTACTAAAGCATCAGAGATACCCACTATAGATGACTGTAGTGAGTTCAGTTCAAGATGAACTGGGTATTTTAAGGTTAATTCAAGACTGCATCAGGCTGCTTTGCTTTCTGGAAACAGTTTAACCACTCTTGTCTGTGTTCCAGCTCAGAACATCAAGCACATTACAGATTTGTTTACACATAGAAATTAGCTTCAAAAAAAGCAAGTTTCTAGGAACATTAGTCACATCTCTTGGGAATCACAGAATGGTCTGGGTTGGAAGGGACCCCAAGGATCATACAGCTCCACCCCTCCTGCCACAGGCAGGGACACCAACCTCCAGGCCTGGACGTAGACAAGGTTGCCCAGGGCCCCATCCAGCCTGGCCCTGAACACCCCCAGGGACAGGGCACCCACCACCTCTCTGGGCAGCCTGTTTCAGCCCCTCACCACTCTTTCTGTAAAGACCTTCCCCCTAACATCTAATCTAACCCTTCCCTCCTGTAGCTTCATGAAGTGCAAACTCCAACCAATATAGAATATTAAAGCAGCAGCAGATCACATTTCAGGAGTCCCAAATATTCAGTGTTTCTGCAACAGCTGTGGCCAATGTGAACTCTAATTCACAATCCTATAAATGCCTCAAAACCTAAGTGCACCCATTAAAGCAAAAAAAAGATAAGTAATTACTTGCTCTGTAAATTACTGAAAACACATAATGATAAATGGTGTTTCTCTCTACATTGTGCCTTTCCAAGAACATCGCCCAAGACAGAAATGCAGTTTCTTTCGGGAACCCTGACAATGCCAACCAAACAGGGTTTTTTATCAAAAAACTGTGCTGCCTGAAGATCACTTCACTCAAAGGATGACTGTGATGTGTAAAAGAGTAACCCAGCTAAGCAGCATGGAAACTCTCTGTTCTCCAATGACAAGAAAGAAGCTCAGCTAGCGGATTTCCACATGAACATAGCAATCCCATGAATCAGAAATAGATGTTCCACAGCGTCAGCGCCTCCGCTACACAACATACTCTGTACAAAACCAGCAGCTTATGGCAGGATGTAATGCTCAGCTCATGACAGACATTTATTCATCAAAACTAAGAGAATGTGTTTTCTGGATTCCCTGGGAAACAAAGTCCTTTCTAATTAAACTGCTCTCTTCAGAAACATGGAGCTTGATCATTTGTCCCGCCGCACTAGCCCTCACCTGTTTAAAGGAAGTCATTCTTAAAGACAACACTAGATATCCTCAAATAGCATTACTCACCTTTTCCTGACTCATATTCTTGATAAAAAAAATAATCAAACAAGTCACTAGCTTAAAGTCATAACAAGAAGCAGAGCATGTTTCCTTATTGTAGCTTGGATAATCCTTTTTTATTAAATCAGCAGAGCAGATTAGAGGTTTCACAAGGAGATTTTCCCAGACTGGTCAAAAGCCCTATCTAATTCATATTCCAGTAACAATATTTTGCACAGTACCAAGCACTCCAGCCACATCTCATTCCAGCTTCAACTTACAGCCACTTTTCAACATCCTACCAATGCAAGCTTTAGTTCAGAACAGCTGGAGTAGCTCAGCCCTTCACAGTTCCTCGAATTTTGCACTACAGTTCTTGGCCAGCCTGACTGGGAATGTGATCTCCAATTTGGGAATACACTCAGAAAACACAAGTCCTTTCTGTAGACACATTCTTCCCTTTTGAATTATTTTGCTGAAAAAAAAAATATATAAAGCTACCCCTCTCATCATTCTCTAGCCCTGTGATTCCTGTTGACTTGCTAAGCAGAGCAAAGAGCTCCAAAAGAAAAACATTAGTAAAGCAGCGTGTTTCAGATCTAACGTTCAGGAATAAAGCTGACCTAGCAAGCTATTTTAAACTGCTTCCTCAAAGAGGTAACAAAGCTTTCCAAAATTTACATTGACATACAGATCATAAAATTACAGCAGCTGGAGTTGTTCTGGCCTACAGGTCTACCTAGAAAAATAATCAAGCAAAACAAATGTATGTTGTGTTGCAACAATCATGGAACACTTTTTCCCAGCATGCCTCACTGTTGCTTAAAGTTCTTCTGAAATAAAAAAAGCCCACAACAAAACCAACCTACTTTTGCTCCTTCTTCTGAATCTCAGGTTTACTTGCGAGTTATAACAAAGGTTAATAGGAAAACATTTTACAGGTCTGAAAGCTAACAGAGATTAAGAAGCAACATATCTGCCAAAACTTGCATTTTAATCCCAGACTTCCACCAGTTTTCTCAGGGGATGTGAAGTTCCAACCCAAATCACAGGCTCAGCAAAGTACTTCTATTTAAAAGACATTAATTGAAAAAGAAGTCAAAACATCCATGGTTACTTCATGACAGCTGTTGCTAGAACTCTAACGTATTGGCAGAAACATACCCTAGATTTCTTTGGAGTTAGGAAGTCCTTTAGAACAAGCTCAAAGTCTGAAGGAGCTCTTAGCGAGCTGCCAAAGCAGAAACTGCTGCAGATCCATAGTTACTATGTTTTCACTCCAAGTCTGTAGATTCTCTTCAGCTGCAGTTTACAATGGGAGTCCCAAGATCAAGAACTTTATCCTGACAGCTTATGCACCGCTATCTTGTTAATTTTCTGGTATGTTAATTTGTGCTATATTTAGGTTAATTTTTTAACAATTTTTTGGTGCTATTTTTCAGGCCAGGAACACATTTTTTTCTTAAAAGCATTAAATACACTTGGCAAAAGTTCTAATGACTTGGTGAAAAAGGACCAGGCCAGAACTTTAAGGCATTTTCTCACTGTATTACAGATATTCTTGTTTGGCTTTGCAAATGCACGACAGCAGCAGCTTCTAACATGTCTAAAGCACTGAACAGTTTGTTAGTTCTGACTAAATGTTAAGTCTCGGACTAAATGACAGTTGACATGTGCCTGTAGGATTCAAATAGTGTGCATGCTGCCAATTATTCACATAAAAGAGCAATCAGCCATGGAGAAATGTCCCACAATAGCCATATCACTCATTTTCTGTTATGTCCAATGCTGTGCTTAACTAATATGGATGGGAGGCGGTGCAAGAGACAGGCCTGCTGCACAATGCAACTGCAAACACTTCACAGCACACCAAAAAATACACACACTCATATACTTGAAGATGTTCTGCAACAGTTGTGAAATACAAATTATAGCATCTAAGCACAGCAGGTGAGCTAGAAAGTATGTAGTAACTCCAGCTCTTTGGTTCTGTGGGCCAAAACAAATTCTAACTGGTTGTTCCTAACCTTCAGCACCTACACTGGCATCATCCATTGCAGTCCATTATTGTTGTAACCAACCTTCCTGTCAGCAGCAGCTGCCAGGTAGTATTTCAAAATTGTTACAATATGTACAATATGTACTTTTTGTTTTATCTGAACAACATGTTTTCATCTACACACAGAGAGGATAGGCACAGGCAAACACAAAATCCCTAATCAAGGAGCTGGGTGGGGAGGGGGGTAAGAAAAGATATTGAGACATCCTCATTCAAAAGACAATGGTTCAGAGACAGCTGTGATGTGAGTATGGAGGCAAAGCTGAGAGACACTGAGATCAACAGCACACACCAGAACGCTCAAAGCAAATGCCTCAAGAAACACATGCAATACTACCAGACCAACTGGAGTCCTTGGGTAAACCAAGCAGCAATATTTTATTCCCACTGCTAAAATAACAGGTACAGATAAACAGCCCTTTCCTAAGCATGGTCAGTAAGAGCTCCCAGGCACTGTGTGTAAGTAAAGGCTGAGGTGTAGGTACCAGGACCACTGAGTTCACTCCCACTACCTTTTACTGCTTTCAAGGGCAGGAGAAACAGCTGCAGTTACTTTGTGTGTGGTGTACCAACAAGCTAAGGCAAGAAACAATTTCTGATCAGATACTGTTTCTCCAATAACACACTACAAATTAGTTCTCCCTAAACTACTGTTCAAATAGCAAACTTCAGACTCCAGAGAATGAAGACATTAATTCATTCTTCTAAAATGCTATCTCCAAGATACATTGCAGACTTTCATTCTGACGGCTGACATTCTGAAGAGGTTTTGAATTAAATTATTTGCTAAAACAGGCACTGTCTGGCACTGTGAAGAGATTAGTTCTACTCAGCACACACTGGGGATCATGAACTGCACAAAACTGTAAATTCATGTCCTAAATATAGCACATTCCAAATAACTTACTGATACCTTCATACTTCAGTGTAATACTTTATCCAAGGACCTCAATGTACTTTATGCTGGTGAGTTAGAGGTTATTTTAGACTCCTTTAGCTTTTGAGAAACTGTGGGTTTAATTTCCCCAATTAATGGTATCCAAGACTCTCCAATCTTCTTTTGCAGGATGAGTAACATCCCATAGTGCACCATGGGAAAAAAAAGCTACATTCTTAAGCTGTTTCAGAGATTCAAGAGTGGTTTTATTCCTCAAAGAAAGAATACCAAACTCTTCCTCAAGAAGATAATATCTCAGCAGGTTATATCTTGCTCTTCATCTATTATATTCTCAGGGGGTTTTAAGCATTTTGCTTAAAGAAAAATTAATGTTGCATTTAGATGTGAGCCGCATACGCTTACATTTTCAGAGCCCTTCTCCTGCAAAACATTTGCCTCTCACAGATGAAGAGGCACAAATGTCTTCAGTCTTAAAACCACTGGTCTCCACACCCTGGTGTGTACAGATCCCTGGCCTTCTGAGATGGCACAAACAACGACGGTACGCTCTGCTTACATAAAATGCTTAACTGCAGATCAAACCCGCCAGTGTTGCATGTAATGACCTTATGGAAATCGAGGGCAATTATGGTGCTGGCACCAGAACAAAAGATTTTTATACAGCCCAACGCTCATAGGACGTTAACGGCCCAGCAATTCGCTTGGGTGTGTCTCCAGATGAATGGGCATTTCTAGTAATTTAACTCAAGGGACCCTGTATGTATCAAGGAACACATCAGAATGGGGTTCGGAGCAGCTGAAGCAACAGCAACACAGAAAGCTTTAAGATGTTCATACACCATCAGCAGAGCGGCTCACAAGTTCTCCTTGGATCTAATTAAAACCTTAATGGTGTATGTGTCTTTACTACACTGAGTTGTGTGACTGGTCACAGATCATGCAACGTGAATACAACCATAAATGAATGGAGATGAAAGAGAAGGAATCTGACTACCTCCTGTGAAAACAACCCCAAATGGGCCCTTCTGCAATATGTAAAATATTAACTGGCCTTTCACTCTCAACTTAAAAGATATATTCCAAGTTGCTATGCAGGGATACAACTTTAATCTCAGAGTACTGCCATTAAGCACAAATAATTCCATGTAACATTATGAGATGCAAATATTTATTCTTCATCACAATTTACACCTTTTTTTTCCACTTTGTTTTGCCACTTAAGATTGCACACCACCTTTTGTATCTGAAAACTCAGTGGATTATTCAGCGAAACAGTCTGCCAAACAGTGCATCTGAAACATGAGCATTTTCTTATTTCACACTAAGGTTAAAAAAAACTTCAGACCAACAGAACTATAAAAATAAAGCAGACTCCCAGTCACACTGAGAACTTCCTACCGTGACACAGACTCCACTGGCTCCAGCATCAGGAAAAAAAAATTAGCTTCTGTAATTTAAAAATTGCTTGTAAGCTGAAGTCTTATCTTCTGTAATATACCACTGTGTTCACAACAGTATGGCAAACAAAACGGGCAGTACATGCTAGAACATGAAATGCTAAAGAAAATTAGTAGGTGTAACAGCCTACTAGACATGCGAATGCCTTGCATAGTGTTCGTTCTTGCTGGGTTATAAATTAATGTAATGATACAAGTTAATGATGTATAATATATCACAAACATAGCCCTGTGCAGAAAGGGAAAAGCGTATTTGTGCAAGTGTCACATTCTTTAGACCTTATTTTGCAAAGCAATTTCTTCTATAGAAGTGGCGTCATACTGCCAAGCTTTGTGTTTGTCATGAATGCATTTGAAAT
Organism: Zapornia atra; assembly: GCA_013400835.1. Classification (NCBI taxonomy): domain Eukaryota; kingdom Metazoa; phylum Chordata; class Aves; order Gruiformes; family Rallidae; genus Zapornia; species Zapornia atra. The sequence goes on from VZTU01008725.1 coordinate 41,787, forward strand.
GTATCCAAGGTATGAGACACAGGTTTTCCCCTTCTCTATGATTTAACTGTTCATTTTATTTAAACACAGTAGTCAATGACAAGCAGCAGCATCCCTTTCTCATATGGGGAATACAGGACCTATCAATCAAGAAGTCCTATCACTCTAAGGGCACTGTTTCATGTGACAGAGCAGAAAAGCATAAAAGTTGTGTTTTTAAATAACCTTCAGGTAAAGAAACCATAGACAAGTGTCTGGCTTTGTCCTCTATTCCATTGTGGATGTTTTGTGCATAAATCAAAAGAAGCAAGAGCCTCCCCAAGGCTTAGAAGACACACAATGTTAGATCATCAAAATACCTATCTATAGTCAACCACCCTCAGGTTGAGCTGCAAAGCTCAGTAAGTAATCTTCACATATAAACAACTGTAAATGATAAATCTGAAATTCAGCTGCTTACTCATACACCAACACCCTCAGTCAACAATTCCAGTTTCTTTTAAGATGTCTGGATATACTAAATTTAGGTTGCTGAGAGATTATTTCCACTTAGCAATACCCAGGAAAACCTGGTCCCTTCAAGAAGCAGGAATATACTTTCCCTCTTGGAGCAGCTAGTATCATTCAAAACATAGAGGTGGGAAGTCAAGCCCCAGGAAGAAGAGTTTACACACCCAAATGGGAAGTTGTAATGCTCAAGCCTACATGAACTCCACTGCTTTCTACCAAAAGTTCACAGAAGTCAGTACATGTCCTATAGTGCTACACACAAGAAAACCTGACACTTCCTAGTGTGTGCGAACACAGATTTCTACAGCCACAGAAACACACATCTACATGTAAGCTGAAAACCTCTTTGGATGCAAATGCATAAAGACAGAAAAGACTGAAGAATGTCAAAGTGTCTGCTTTGCATTGCTTTAACTATGTGATGCCCCAAAGGTACCTCTTAATTTTCTTCATAAATCTATCTCTGTATTTAACATTAGAATTGAGCCCAGGAGATAAAAGTATAGTTCTTATTGAAGAACAAATGGCTGCATAACCTACATCATGTTGTATTTAGCCTTACTCAACACCTGCAGGCCTTCAGATACAAAAATGTACTTTATACTATATGGAATACACTACCCTAGATAGGCTAGAAAACGAACTCCTTCACTTTATCAGGCAAAATGCTGCAATGTAAAGAAAGGAAGACATTTAATACTTATTTCTCCTACTTGAAAAGATTCAAACATCTGCTTGACTTTTATACTTTAGTCCGTCCTTTTCAATCTGGGTAACAACAATATCTGTGATATCTGACAGGAATAAATCCACTTATTTCCTTCAGTTCTTCCTCACCCTGACACAGGGCTTTACAATACAGATCTTCCTTACAGAGATCTCAAAGATGCTGCTTCTTTTCCACAAACACAGCGTTTTAAGTTATGTCAAATTCTTAATGTCACTTGCTTCATCCATTCAGATCAACTCCTACTAGTACGCTTTCCTTCAGGTGTATTCAGTCCTTATCCACGAACACCCACTTCCCAATTCAATTATAGGGCCAAGGAAACAAGGCTAATTCAGGAAAGTAGTTACTGCCTCTGACTTTGCTTCCAGCACAGCCAGCTGATGCTTTTTCTCTGGAGACAGGACCAGACTACACAAACATCCTCTGCAGAGGTTCTCGGGCTGCCACTTGCCCCTGCTGCCTGGAAGTAAACCAAGCCACATTCTCCCCAGCTTTCTCCCCCAACTCTGCATCCTGCCTATTAAAATGATGCAAAATAAGCCTAAAGTGTGCTAAAGATCAGAGAACTTCCCTGCCACTGCTAGGGAACTGGGTTTCTTTTTATAAATACCAAATTGATTACACGGACATTCAAAATGCTTTATTTGAGATATATCTATAGATGTGCATTATATTTTCATAAATAGAATTTAATGAAGGAAAAGGCATTGAGATATATATTACCTGGACATCATAGAGAGCTACAATGTTCTCATGCTGAAGTTCCTGTAAGAAAAAATACTTATATTATGGAAGTATCCTGTTATTATATTAAATGTATTATGCCAGATGATTATTAAAGAGAAAGGTAACATCTTTTTTAGACCATCTGATGGAATTTGGAGGAAATTCCAGCAATTTAGACAGTATTTACAGAAATAGGAAATTAGGCAGTATCTTCAGAGCGCATAAAAACATATGGTTCCAGAATTTATTTTCTATGTCTTGTTACAGGAATTACTACAGCACAAGATTCTTTAATGAGTCCTGAAAACTGACTAAATTTAACTTTAGTCTCACACAATTTCTTGCCTGGCAGAATAACCAACCACACTATTTTCAAGCCAATCTTACCATTTTACAATAGAACAGAAATCAAAGTGAATACCACCAAACAAAACTCAAGAGGACAGCTCATACAATTATTTGTAACCGCTCAGGAAAGCTTCTGGCTTTGCTAAGCATTTGCAGCATGCTAATACACCCAACACTACAATTTCTGGTATGTAATAAATATACTAGAATATAATATGTATATTATATTCTACTATTTATATTTATACTATTTATATTAGTATATAAAACAGTGATGTATCTCAAGAAATTTGGAAACATGGAGAGAAAGCAGCACCGATTATAACTGTAAAGCTATGTAAAATGATGTGTGGTGAAGTACAGAGAGTGGAGAATGCTAAGAGACTATCCAAGGTGACATTTCTGTGAAATTGCATTGAAACACTAAATGATGCTCTGTTTTATTTCCTTCATTAGAGTCACAATACACATTTTAAGTCAATTAACACAAGTCAGAAGTGGGAAGATCGCTTCAGGAATCAAATTCAGCATGGTGACTTTAGCTTTCAAGTCATTTTTGAGCAGAGATGATGAAGAAAGATCAACGACTCATGTTTTACTCTCAGCTAGGACTTTTGTTGTATGCCACATTAGCCATCCTGAAGGCTAAAGTTTTCTTCCATATGTACAATAAGCAAAACACAGAGACTGATTCTACAATTTCCCACTTTTAACTACAAAAGCATGCCCATAACCTGTTCTGAGATAATTTCTAGGCCTGAAAAAAATACTTTTTCTTTTTTCTTTCCTTGGTCTTTTTAGTTCTGAATTTCTCTTGGAACTAACAAAGAAACAAAAGGCAGAATAGCAATTACTGCAATACTACCCATAACCCAAAATGAACTAAGTCAAAAGTCTCTTTTCCCTTTCAAGCAAAGCAGCTTTGCAAATCACTGCAAATCAACATACCTTTAAGATTTTTATTTCTTTTCCAAGTAGGATTTGTGACTTTGACAAGTTCTTTTTGTTAATGCTCTTTATGGCTACTTCCCAATCAGTTTTCTGGAAACAAACAAACAAGAAGGTATTGTCAGCTCTGTATTTTTAACTCTATCCAGTAAAAACTAGCTTGTAAAGCACTAGAGAAAGAGTTGCAAGATTACCCCTACTCTATCCACCAGTGATTACTACATCACATGACACCATGGAGAACTATTTCATCCCACAATAGCTCAGACAGCTATTAAAATCCAGCTGCAGCTACATTGCATTTTCATGGCTTCAAAAGCATTTAAAAAAAAGGAAAAAAAGCAGCAATCATATCCCATTTAATTTCTGGTAGCGGTGCTTTTTAGTCATCTCTCAATGATCGAGTTACTTTTACTCTCCTTTAAGGACTTCCCATTCTCATGCTGCACAGCTGAATATTGCACAAGAAAACATCTGGGTTTTAAGTAAGCTTATGTATTTTCTATTTATATATTACCTAAAAATAAATTGCCTATTCATTTGTAAGGTGGAAGCATCTCTATTGGCCTTTAAAGCTTCTGTTTTCCTTTCCCCCTTTTTTTAAAATCCCGAAATCACTGCACTGTGCATCTCCAAGTTACAAGCACTGCCCTAATGCCCCAGGATGATAAATCACAAGAGTTGTTTTCTGGAAAGCTGAACACTTTTGCCACCAACACCAGAATAAACTCTCACAGCAGCAAGAAACCATAACATAACTAAGAATATCCGGGGTGATTAGCAAGCCACGCCAGGAAACCAGACACCTCTGAATTTAAGAAATCTTCAGCCAATCCCCAACGAGACAATTTTCCATTAGATCCCTCGTTAAACAGCGAGATAAACATGACCCTCCTGACAAACAAAGGGCTCAGCCTCCCTTACAGCTGCAACTCTTCGCTCACCGTTATGTTAGGGAGCTGCTGAGCAGCAGAGAGGTGGGGATACAGATAGGTCGTTGGCTTTTCAGGGGAGAGGAAAAAAACCCAACCCAAACCACCTAAACAAAACACAAAACCAGCAAAGGGTTTATGGAGGCCGGGAGCCGGCTGCTCGCTCTGGGGCCGCTGCAGTAGCAGCAGCGGCAGCAGGCCGGCCGCCGGGGCTGCCCCAGGAGTGGGCCCAGCCCCAGGCCCGGCCGCCCCTGCCCCGGTACCCCAGCCCACCCCCACCTTCCTTTCTTTCTTTCTCCCGAAAGCCCCAAATCGCGACGAAACTCCCCAAAAGACAAACCCACCCTCCCCACCACCCCGCAGCTGTCACCCACCAGCACGGGCTTCTGACGGCTGTGGCCCCCCGGAGAGACCCCGGCCCCAGCGGCCCAGACCGGGCGGCTCTTAGGGGTTGTGTAACCAGCCCCGCTCCGGCTGCGGGCGAAGCCCATCGCTGTTTACCTTGCGGTGGCGACCTTTGAAGACCACAGCAAAGGCTCCGTGTCCTATCAGGTCCTTCTTGCTGTACTCAAAGTCCCCCACCACCTCCATCATCCCTCAGGGGGGCATGAAGCCCCGGGAAGGAAGGAGGGAGGGA
>VZTU01008749.1:19152-34781 GCA_013400835.1 Zapornia atra
CCTGTGTGCCCTGTCCTAGGGACCCTGCTTTGGCAGGGGGTTGCACCCCATGAGCTCTGCAGGTCCCTCCCAACCCCTGTGAGTCTGTGACTGCTGGCTCACATCCTGGAGACACACCTTGAGGTTACAGGCAGCGCAGTGCTGAGCAGTGATTTCCACAAGGCTCTGAGGGCTGGCAGCACGCACTGCTGCCTGAGTAACACTGATGAGGACAGACAGAGCTCTCTGACTGGCAGCACCAGTGTCAGCTGCTGGCCAGGCAGAGAGGAAGGAATAAAACCATAGCTGAACATCAGGGGAAAAAACCACTTGGAAAGGGAGGGTTGAAAGAAAGGCAAAATTAAGGGTGGGTAAGCAAGGAGTCACCCAGTGATGAGCACAGAGGATGCAGACAGACATGCTGGTGAAGCATTAAGCTTTGTGTTGTGGGGTTGGGTTTTTTAGCTGGGAAATAAAATGTTTGGATGTGTTCTACAGGGTCTGATGGTACTTTCAAGAGGGTAAAATTCATCCTTAGAGTTTTTCCCCTGTTTAAAAGAAGTACCTGGCTCATAGGGGGGGGTTTACCTCCACATTTTCTGAATGCTGTATCATAGAATCAGAGAGGTTGGAAGGGACCTTGAGAGATCATGGGGTCCAACCCCCTGCCAAAGCAGCTCCCACAGATAGGCATCCAAGTGGGTCTTGAATATCTCCAGAGATGGAGAAAAGAGCAGTTAACCCCCAATGTTATTCTGCATGACCCAGCCAGCTATTAACAGTGGTTTAAACTCCCAGTAATCCACTGGGTTGAAGACCCCTCAGCTCCAGACATCAGATGAACATGTCCTGCTAAACACAGCCTGCCTCTCAGGCTGCCACTGCAGCACTGGCAGCCCAGCAGCAGAGAACATATTGGCTTTTCCAGGCTGAAGCCCTGATGCTGCCACATGATCTGATGAGAGGGGAAAAACTGTCACCGGTGTCACATCGGTGTCACATCGCAGGGAGTCATCTTGGCTGGGCTGCTGGCCCAGAGAGCACTGCTGCTGTCCTGGGGTATTCAGACCTTCCCCTGAGCCAAGGTGTGTCATAGAAAGCAACATCCTCTTCAGCTAAATGAGGCAGTTTGGAAAAATCTGAAAAGAAGGACATGGAGGTCCTGGAGCGTGTCCAGAGAAGGGCAGCCAGGCTGGGGAAGGGGCTGGAGGGCAAATCCTCTGAGGAGCAGCTGAGGGAGCTGGGGGTGTTGAGCCTGGAGAAGAGGAGGCTGAGGGGAGACCTTCTCCCCACCTCCCCTGCCCTGCCAGGAGGGTGCAGAGAGGTGGGCGCTGGTCTCTTCAGCCAGGGGCCAGGAGATGGGCCAAGGGGCAATGGGCTCAAGCTGGGCCAGGGCAGGGTCAGAGCAGCTGTTAGGAGAGAATTCTTCCCTGGCAGAGCTGTCAGGGCCTGGCCCAGGCTGCCCAGGGAGGGGGCTGAGTCCCTGCCCCTGGGGGTGTTTAACAGAGGGGGAGATGAGGTGCTCAGGGATCTGGTTTAGCACAGGACAGGGATGGTTGGACTTGATGATCTTACAGGTCTTCTCCAACCTGGTGATTCTGTGATTTTCAAGGTGGTCAAAGCAGAAGATCTCCTAGGAGCATGTTAACTTCTTGCTCCATTTTCTCTTTGTGAAACTACATCCCAGTGCTGGTGGGAATGGTGCTGTGGCCAAGCAAGGTGTTTCCAGGGGTGGTTCTTGTAGCCATTGGCTTTGCTGCTGGAGAAGCTACTCCTCCAGCATATATATATATTATTATATATTATAAACTTAATAAGGTCCCCCCTTAGTCTTCTTCACAGGCTGCCCCAGGGAGGGGGCTGAGTCCCTGCCCCTGGGTGTGTTTAACAGAGGGGGAGATGAGGTGCTCAGGGAGCTGGTTTAGCACAGGACAGGAACAGTTGGACTTGATGAGCTTAAAGGTCTTTTTTAACCTAGAAATTCTGTGATTATGGCCCTTTTAATTGATCACCAGACCTGCTTTGGGACACATACTAATAGGGCAGAAGTGTTACATGCACTCCTGCTCTCTCTCCTTGACAAACTGCCAGAGGATGGAAAATCTTGTTGAAAGTACAATGCAATCCCCATAAAAATCTGGCCCTTGGAGAACAGAAATCACCCTGTGACCAGAGTAGGTTATTCTCCTCCACCAGGTGTTTTACCATGGCACTGAGAGTCTCTTCCCAATCTGGCCTCTCTCTAGGATGGATGCTTCTCTGAAGCTCTGGCACAAAGTCATCTTCTTCTGTATGTAGAGAGGACTTCATCATTCTGGAAAGGAGGACAGAGAGGTTTGCTACTCAGTGACAATTTATACATCATGTGACATGCAGTCTGTTATAGTGCTCAGTTATGTGCCTTATATGATGATATAAATGCTCTTCTAAATCCAGAAATCCTACAAACCTCTTACTTGCTCATTATGCATGGAGAACAAGAGTGTAAATCTGGTGGAGAGAAACCTCTGCTTCCTCCCCAATCAATGGATAATTTTGTTTAATCACTTCACAACCTGCAAGTCTTAAAACAGGAGAAAACACAGGGATAATCTTCAGTCCATTTTCACACCCCAAGGCACGAGCCATCAGCTCTTAAGGTTCTCACTGACCCTGGGGCTTCTTCAGCCACCCCAACTCTGCAGGGATGTGCCCAACTCGGCCTCATTGAACCCAGGTAAACTCTTTGGATATGGAGCTATCTTCCAAACAAATGCCTTACAAAGTATAATCTGAGCTGCTGTTTGAATAAAGCACAGTGAAAGGCTTTGAAGAAAGTCCTTTGGTTCATGTCCAAAGCTCTGAAAGCCCCATATGCTGTTTGCCACCACGACATAACGGCTGGGGCAAAGCAGTTAACTCTCCTCTGTATCCCATCTGAGTGTTAATTAACACTCACAGTAATAACATGGCTGGGTTGCAAAATCCCCTGTATAATTTCATACCTAGCTTTGTGAGCACATTTCTGCTCTACTAGAAAACACACCCCAGAGAACAGCTATGGGACACTAACCCAAAAATCCCAACGCCTCAGGCTAATGCTGCTGAGGTTCCATGTGCCCTCCCACCACAAACATCACCAGTTGAAAGTAGGTTGTCCCTAATGAGGCAAATAAAAACCACCTTACGCCTACAAGAACAAAATTTGCATGAAAATACCATGATTTAGAAGGGAGAGGTGCAATGCCAGCTCAGGGGAGAGTCACACACAGAATCACAAGGCTGGAAAAGCCCTTTAAGATCATCAAGTCCAACCGTTCCTGTCCTGTGCTGAACCAGATCCCTGAGCACCTCATCTCCCCCTCTGTTAAACACACCCAGGGGCAGGGACTCAGCCCCCTAGATATTAGGGGGAAGTTTTTTACAGAGAGAGTGGGGAGGGGCTGGAACAGGCTGCCCAGAGAGGGGGTGGGTGCCCCATCCCTGGGGGTGTTCAAGGCCAGGTTGGCTGGGGCCCTGGGCAACCTTGTGTAGCTCCAGGCCTGGAGGTTGGTGGCCCTGCCTGTGGCAGGGGGGTTGGAACTCTCTGATCCTTGTGGTCCCTTCTAACCCAGACCATCCTATGATTCTATGAGAAGGGCCCAATAAGGCTTTCCTCCAGATCTCTGGCTGTTTGGGTTTGGCAACACCACAGCTGTATAAAGAGATTTACACAAACCCTCCTAAGGCAGGTTTACACCATCACAGCAATTAGGCCAATACCATGGGAAGATGCACTGAGAAGGGTATCACCATCAAGACCCACCTTTCACATCCCAGTGGAAACAAAGAGCTTATCAAAGTACCCACTGTCTTCCTTGAAAGCAATGAGATGGAATTTGCATGTTTATCAGCCCTTTGGATTACAAATTAATTTACTACACAACATAGCTTATGGCAATTCCTCCTGGATTTCTCCTCAGAGTTCTGCTTTCCTTTGGAGAAGGAAATTTTCTGTCTAAAGTGTTGCTAGGATGGCAAGGCTGCCCAAGGACACTATGGACCTTCATCCACATGCAGGCCACAGAGGCTCATCCTAAGGCCAGCCTTACTTTCTAGAAAGTTTACCACACAGAGGAGAGGGAAGAGATCAGTAATAAAGATGATAAAATAGATGTACACCAGGATGCTACATGTATTACACAAACTGGGTGCTCAGCCTGGTTGGGGTGAACATAATTTTGGCTAATTCTTGGAAGGTGTTTCAAATATGGGTGTGAGCTGTGCTGGTAACAGTGCAATGAAAAAATACGTTGCTTTTAAATAAACTCAGGAACTGGGTGTATGTTCTGGGGCTCTTCCCTCACAGTGGTCAACCCTGGATGTCATAGCAGCCAGTCTGTTTTACCAAGCTCCAAACTGTTCACTCACATTAGACATCAGGCAATGCCTATAAAATTCCACAACCAACTCTTCCCAAACTCTTCCCACTGATATAACAGAAGGCTTTGGGCTGGAAGGGACCTCAAAGATCATCTAGTTCCAGCCCACTGACATGGGCAGGGACACCTCTCACCACACCAGGTTGTCCAAAGCCCCATCCAACCTGGCTTTGCCCACCTCCAGGGATCCAGGGGCTTCCACAGCCTCTCTGGGCAGCCTGTGCCAGGGCCTCCTCACCCTGAGAGTGAAGAACTTCTTCCTAACGCCTCACCTAACCCTGCCCTCGTTCAGCTTGAAGCCATCACCCCTTGTCCTGTCCCTATCCTGCCTGGTGACCAGCCCCTCTCCCATGTTCCTGTAGGACCCCTTTAGATGTTGGTAGGCCCTAATTAGGATTGGTATTCCTTTCAGTATTGATAGGCCTCAATTAGGCCCCCCCCCAGCGTTCTCTTCACCAGGCTGAACCAGCCCAACTCTCTCAGCCTGGCTTCACAGAAGAGCTGCTCCAGCCCCTTGATCTCCTTTGTGGCCTCCTCTGGACCCTCTCCATATCCTATTATTCTTCCTCCTGAAGGTGTTGTGGGTTTCTGCTGGACCTAAGAAAGGCTCTGCTTGTGTAACCGCGTATTTAAAACAATCGATTCTTGGAGCATTTGCCAGACTTGTTTAAGGGAATAATCTACTACTGATGGAAACTAAATACATCATCATGGGACCAGAAAAATACTGGAGATTTTCTAACACAATTATAAACACTTGAAAACCATCTGTGAACCCTTATTAATCTTTAATAGCGACTATTTAATTCCATGCCACCTGAGACACAAGGCCGAGCAAGGCTGAAGATGCTCCAGGTAATATTAGTCCCTTGGCTATTAAGTAAAGTGGCTTTTTCCTCCCTCTCCCTCATCTGGCAGAAGGAAAATAACCTTGTGAAGGAGCAGTACTGAACCACAGCCATGAATAGTGTCAGCCAGGGGGAAGAGGAGGAAGAAAAGCTGTTCCTGGAGAAACTTATTTCAACAGACTTCAGAGGAACTCTTACACTCTCAAGGATGACATGGGGACCAAAACGAAACCTTGGGGTCCAAGGGAAAGCCACCACCAAAAGACTCACACAGCTGGGGGAAGGAGAGATTTCTTTTTCCCCCAGCCTCAGTCCATGGCAAGTTTGCAGTACTGGATTATATATCTAACAGGATCTATGCACGTTGTTCTATCCATGGGTATTATGTATATTTGACATAATTTTAATTTACAGAAACATCCATCCATCAGACTCACCACACATGTAAAGCTGTAACAAGACTAATTATCTTGTTTCTGCCAGGGATTCTTTTTTTCTCAGGAGGGGAAAACACTTTGAGTCCCCACCAGCACCCACACAAACACTGACACATGTATTTGGTAAACATAAAAGGCCCAAGAAATTCAAGAAGCTCCTCTGGTCTATCAAGCCTACACATGGTGATTTCATGGGAGCTGTAAACGACTGAGAATCTATCCAAAGTTTAAACCCAGCCATAAGAAGAGAAACATCATTTTATTCTAAATGCCACTTGGAAAGCAGCTCCAAATGCCCTTCAGGTGACATGTGCATCAATCATATTAATAAAAGTCCTGGCCATATAGAGGTCATTAGGCAATCTGTCCTCAGATGAATGAATCCTTCTTCATTGTAAATTGAGAATCAAATGTACCAGAACAAATGTTTACAGGATGTTTCACAAAAGACACAGCCTATGTTCACACCCATCCTTTAGAGATCTCTAGTAGGTCAAGCTGAGGAATTTCAAGTCAGGACTTGTACAGCTGTATCTGATCCAACTGCCTCAGGAAAACATCTCATGCCCCTTTCCATGCTCTCAAATCCAGTTTGCTGGCCCCATCATCTATGGTAAGACCATGGCTGCTTATCAGGAATTAAAATATCTCAATATAAATAGGCAATATCTCCTCTTTAATTTAAAGAGTTCCGGGGCGGGGGGGGGGCTGGAGAAAGGACAGAAACTTTAAAATATTGTGGGATTAACAGAATCATAGAATGGTCTGGGTTGGAAGGGACCCCAAGGATCAGAGGGTTCCAACCCCCCTGCCACAGGCATGGCTGCTGTTGCAGTTTCCTGTAGCTGTGCTGCGGAGATGGCTTTTGCAAGCACTAGTTACAGTTTTCTGACAGCCCCGGCCTGTGAACACTGGCCAATTCAAGGCCAAAGTTGCCCTCCAAGCCAATCAGAGCTGGTCACAGCACCTCTGGGAATCACATATAGGAGAAAAAAAACCCCAACTGCTGCCTAGTTTGCCAGGGGAGCAGGGAGCAAAGGCTCTGGCCTGAAGCACACTGCTGCACAGCTTTGCCTCACAAGCTCTGCGTCTGAGGCTGCGGCAGCTCCCGGTTCCACAGAGACCAGAGCTCTGTGAGGTCAGCAGGAGTCACAATCCCCCCGTGACATCAGTTGCTGTGGGCACCCCTAGACACCAGCGGTGCCTAGTGCCCACAGCACACAAGACTTTGGAGTCCTGTGCGACAGCAGCTGAGCCAGAGTTCTCCCGGTGCCACTCCAGTTTGAGACCTGCCAGCAGCCAAAGAGACGCTGTGGCTACTAGAGGAAGCCCAGCCTTTGAGGCCTGCGTACGCCAGCCAGCAGATCCTGCCATCAAGGCCAGCCAGCAAGTCCCACCAGCAGCTGTCCAGAGAGGGTGAAGACCAGCAGCAGCCCTAGAGCCATCCAGGAGAGGAGAGGCGATGGCACAAGCAGATGCCAGCAACAACCAGCCAAGGGACCTCTGCCCCATCTGCTTAGACACCCAGCAAGACCCAGCTGCGGTGGCCCCATGTGGGCATGGCTTCTGCCAGGCCTGCATCCAGCACTGGGCTGTCACTGCGCCCGCTGCCACCTGCCCACTCTGCCGGCGGCCCATTAGAACCATCCGCCGCCTGCTGCAAAGGCCTGGCAACCCCAGGCTGGCCCAGCGTCGCCGCGGCCTGAATGCCCCTGCGAGGCCGCGGAGGCAGCCGGAGCAGCAGCAGGAGCAGCAGCAGCAGCAGCAGCAGGAGCAGCAGCAGGAGGAGCAGCAGCAGGAGCAGGAGCAGCAGCAGCAGGAGCAGCAGCAGGACCAGGAGCAGCGCCCCAGACGTGCCCGGCGTCGCAGACGCTTTGAGCTGGGTGGGGAGGACGACGCCCCTGTGCCCCGACAGCGGGTCAGGGTCATCTTTGTGGTGTGGGACGGGGATGGACACCGCAGACCCCCCATCCCACCAGTGCTCAGTGAAGATCCGGCCTGGCTGCAAAGGATGCTGGAGGAAGAGCCAGGCTCAGGCGATCACGCAGGCCGCTAACGCTGAATGTTTCTTAGTTGTTGAAATACACTTGTTTGTTTGTGAGTTTATGAGAGGGGTCAGGCCTGATTTCTTCCATGGAGCAGGTGGGAACTGGTTCTGGGAAGTGGGGGAGAGGGAGGGCGAAGGCTGTGGGCACCATGGCACCGCAGGGGAAGTGTGTGGAATGCCCCTCCAGCTGAGACGGAAAACAACCCAGGCAGAACGGACTGAAACCCCCCATTCCCCATTCCCTGTGCTGCACTGGATGGTCCACCTGTCAAATCCACATCTCTCCACTTGTGAGGTAAGGATGTGGTGGGGCACTAAATGAAAGGCACAAGTCCAGGGAGACTACATCACTCACCTTCCCTTTATCCACAGATGTTGTAGGAGAAAGCTTGTTCCCCTTGTCTGTATTGTTTAGCACATACCATGTCCCCCTGGTAGACTGTAGCAGGAGGAGTAACATAATTGTCATGGACCTTGATGTCATCTGGATGCTGATGACACACAGATTAACAGCTCTCCCCAGGGAGGACATGAGAGTCTTGACAAATTACTTTCAGAGGTGCCTGATGGTTGAAAGCCACGTGCCAGCATGGAAACAGGGAGCACTCTGAATGTCAGGCTCCTCATCTCAGGGAGTTAATTCCCTGCTTGACAGATACTCATTATGGACTGGCTCTGTATTTTTTCAATTAAATGCCAAGCATGATCTTTAGGTTATAACCCCCCCACCCCCTCCCTATGGGGACATCGGGGCATTTCAACTCCTCTTGCAGCTTCTCCTACTAATGACTTTTCTTTCTGACCTCCCCAGAAGAGGTGAGAGCCCAGAGTAACCAAATTATTCCATTATTTATTATTCATACAGCCCTAGTGTTGTGCCTGGAGATTTCTCAGCCAACGTGAAAGCACAGCTCTGCCCTACAGAACCAACCATTCAAGAGGATTTAGAGCTCCACAGAAAGAGAACAGGAATTCTGCCCAAGAAGCCACATGTCAGTGAGATTTGCTGACACAAATCTATGCTGAAAACTAATGAGCTTCAAACATTTCTCTGATAAGAACCCATCTTTACACCACTCAAGTCATTTGCAGAAAAGGCCAAAATAACACAGGCTTTAGCAGGGTGCTAAAAAGGAACCACAGAGCTGGCATTTGATTTGGGTTTGCTTCAGGCTTCAGGACTTCACTGCAGGACAGCCACAGTGCAGGAACCTCAAGCTAATGCTGAGCCTATTAACCCTTCAAAGCATGAACAGCCTGGACTCAGAATCCCTGCCTCTCCAGGGGGAACCAAGCTGAAGGTTTCCAGGATTCAATCATAGAATGTGGCAGGTTGGAAGGGACCTTTAGAGGTCATTTAGTCCAACCCCCTGCAGTGAGCAGGGACATCTTCACTAGAGCAGGTTGCTCAGAGCCCCATCCAGCCTGACCTTGAATGTCTCCAGGGATGGGGCCTCCACCACCTCTCTGGGCACCCTGTGCCAGGGTCTCACCACCCTCAGAGGGAAAAACTTTTCCCTAATACCCAACCTAAATGTCCCCTTTTCCAGTTTAAACCCATCACCCCTCATCCTGTTGCTCCCTGCCCTCAGGAACAGCTCTCCTATAGGCACCTTTAGGGACTGGAAGGGGCTGTAAGGTTCCCCCAGAACTTTCTCTTCTCCAGGCTGAACCAGCCCAGCTCTCCCAGCCTGGCTTCACAGCAGAGCTGCTCCAGCCCTCTGAACATTTTTGGGACCTTCTCTGGCCCTGCTCCAACAGGTTCATGTCCTTCTTGTGCTGAGAGCTCCAGAGCTGGATGCAGTATCCAGGTGAGGTCTCCCCAGAGCAGAGCAGAGGGGCAGAATCCCCTCTTTCCATCTGCTGGGGATGCAGCCCAGGATGGGGTTGGCCTTGTGGGCTGCAGATACACATTGGTGGCTCATGTCCAGCTTCTCCCCAAGTCCTTTTCCTCAGGGCTTCTCTCCAGCCCATCATCTCCTAATCCCCTAACTCTCAGTGACAGCATGGAAAGGGAAGACAACAGGGAATCAACAGAGAGATTCCTTGAGAAGCCTGGGGCAGAGGCTTTAAAGGCAACTTGACCAAGGTGAGGAATCACAATGCTCCAAAGGAAGGAATATGCAAAGAACCATGAATGTCACCACACAATATGTGACAGCAGAATGAAGACAACTCTTGGGTTGTCCTTTATCAAAACTGAAGCCTTGAATAGGCAAAATCAACACTCCACAAGGAAAGGTGGGAAAAGTTGGGGACAAGAACTGACCTGAGTCCCAAAGCGTATAAAGACTTGGGCAAGAAGTTGGAATCAAGTGAGAAATGCTGATATACCCCTATTTCTGACCTCAAGCTTGTACCACCTACACATAAACCCCAACCAAACATCACCCACCAGAAAAGACATCACAAGAAAGATGGAAAAACCCCAAAATGCACATAGCCTCCCCAACCCAATACTCCAAGTAACCTCTGTGTCCATGAAGTTAAGACCAAGAGAGTTGAAAGGAAGGAAATGATTGTGCAACACAGAGAACAGAGACATCTCATGAGCCCCAGGAAAGATGAAACAAAGAGAGGGGAATGGAAGGCTGATGGTGCTTACCTGAAAGAGGATTTCATTTCCCATGTTTTAAGTCAGCTTTGGCAACACCTTAGCAATTCCATTATGTCCTGCTGGGTTATATAAAGCAAGGTTTCTGAAGCCTGTCTCAAGGAGCATGCAAAGCAAAGATAGGAAAAGGCCTACAAGGTCAGCTTCAAGCACACCTCATAAATAAACAAATGGTAAATGGAGTGTATTTAATCCTGGACCACAAAATGAAAGGCTGGCATGGCTAAATGCTTTACTGGGATTGATCTGACAAAGCTGAAAGCTGTAATTGCTGCTTTTGATGGAAGTTCAGAGTCAGGGAGCCAAAATTCAATTGTTTGGGAAGCAACTAAAGAAAAATTAATAGACTAACAGTATATTACTGTAAGAAACAGAAGCACAGAGCTGTAGGGGTTGGAAGGGACCTCCAGAGCTCATGGGGTGCAACCCCCTGCCAAAGCAGGGTCCCTAGGACAGGGCACACAGGTCGGTGTCCAGATGGGGCTGGAATCTCTCCAGAGAAGGAGACTCCACACCCCCTGGGCAGCCTGTCCCAGGGCTCCCTCACCCTCACTGGGGAAAAGTTCTTCCCCAGGTTGGTGTGGAACTCCCTGTGCTCCAACTTGAGGCCATCACCCCTTGTCCTGTCCCCACAGACACTGAGAAGGGGCTGCCCATGTCCCCCTGTGTCCCACCCTTCAGCTCTTGATCCCCATTGATCAGATCCCCTCTCAGTCTCTTCTCTCCAGGCTGAACAGCCCCAGCTCACTCAGCCTTTCCTCCCAGGGGAGATGCTCCAGGCCCTTCATCCCCTTCGTAGCTCCTCTGGACTCTCTCCAGGAGATCCCTGGCTGGTTGATCCCAGGGATCCAGCACTGGACACAATGCTCCAGGTGGGGCCTGCCCAGGGCAGAGCAGAGGGGGAGGATCCCCTCCTGTGCCCCACCAGCACTGCAAACAGAACCAGTGCTGATGTGGTCTCAGCTCTTTAGGAATAATTCCCAATTGTTCAATACCTGTTTCAGCAAATGAAAAAACAAACCAAACCCTCAAAACCACCACACAGGAAACAGACCATCGATCTCCCCCTCCTGCCTGGAGTTCTCCAGGATACAGCTGCTGCTGCCCAACTGCCTTTCCCTCCACCACCCCCACATGAGGTGCTGGAGCTGGAATGGGAACCCTGCTGCCAGGCTTCCTGCTGCCCTGGAGATGAACAGAGAAAGGAGAATTAGCCAAAGCTTTGGTCCTACTTAGATTTCTTTTTCTTTTTGGAGGAGAGGCTGAGAGATTCTACAGCATCAAACAAAACCCTGAACTAGCTGGAGGCTACTCAGAGGAGCACAGCACTGAAGTGCCATGTGTAACCCTACATTAGAAGGATTTCTGATCATATGTGCTGTTGTCTGGCACCCAGTGACCCCAGTCAGGCTCAATGTGGTACTGGAAACACCAGGAGCCTAGAAAACGTCAAGGCAAGGGCTGCCTGCATCAAAGCAGACAGGAGCAATGAGAGTATCTCCATCCCTTCTCCAAACCCCCACAGGAACTCACAGCTCCAGTAATCTCCCAGTATTTCAGAGGAAGACTGAGCCTAAAGTGGGAGATAACTTCAGCTGGAGCACTGGAGTCTGCTGTTTCCCAATAACCCATAGCTCTGACCAGTACAGCTTTATGCAATATCCTCTTCTTGCTTTTCTCCATCACCTTCTGAACTTCTTTCAAAACAAGATAAGGACAGATGTACAAACAGACTCACTAGGACCACCTACCTACCCATCTCTACAGACACTGCCCTGGAGGAAAAAATAAAGGCATTTCAAAGAGGAGCAGCTTCTCCAGCAGCAAAGCCAAAGGCTACAAGAACCACCCCTGGAAACACCTTGCTTGGCCACAGCACCATTCCCACCAGCACTGGGATGCAGTTTCACAAAGAGAAGATGGAGCAAGAAGTTAACATGCTCCTAGGAGATCATCTTCTGCTTTGACCACCCTGCAAATCACAGAAACACCAGGTTGGAGAAGCCCTGTAAGATCATCAAGTCCAACCATCCCTGTCCTGTGCTGAACCAGCTCCCTGAGCACCTCATCTCCCCCCCTGTTAAACACACCCAGGGGCAGGGACTCAGCCCCCTCCCTGGGCAGCCTGGGCCAGGCCCTGACAGCTCTGCCAGGGAAGAATTCTCTCCTAACAGCTGCTCTGACCCTGCCCTGGCCCAGCTTGAGCCCATTGCCCCTTGGCCCATCTCCTGGCCCCTGGCTGAAGAGACCAGCGCCCACCTCTCTGCACCCTCCTGGCAGGGCAGGGGAGGTGGGGAGAAGGTCTCCCCTCAGCCTCCTCTTCTCCAGGCTCAACACCCCCAGCTCCCTCAGCTGCTCCTCAGAGGATTTGCCCTCCAGCCCCTTCCCCAGCCTGGCTGCCCTTCTCTGGACACGCTCCAGGACCTCCATGTCCTTCTGATGCTGAGGAGCCCAGAACTGGACCCAGCACTCCAGGTGCAGCCTCCCCAGTGCCCAGCACAGGGGCACAATCCCCTCCCTGGGCCTGCTGGCCACGCTGGCTCTGACACAAGCCAGGATGCCCTTGGCCTTCCTGGCCACCTGGGCACACTGCTGGCTCCTGTTCAGTCCCAGTCACCCAACACCCCCAGGTCCTTCTCTGCCTGACAGCTCTCCAGTCACAGAAGCTTCCAGAGGGGCTTTTGCAGATCCCACTGCAACACAGACAAGTGTCTCTTCATACTGAGCAAAGAGAATCTGGACTTAGTAAGTCTGACTTAGCTTTGGGAAATGCTGGAGGCAAGGACCTGAGGTTATCCAGGTGCTGCAGTGCTTCATCATTCAACGTCATCACCCCTGTCCTTCAGGCATGCCAGAGCTCAGGAGGAATAGCTTTGTTGGTGGTTGTTATTTAACTGGGGAGGTGGGGGGGTAGAGGGAGAAAGCATCCTAAGCACAGACATTTGGGGGGGGTTGGGAAGGGGGAAGAGGTCAAGCTTCTGGTTTTTGGGGCTGTTTTTTTTTCCAAAAAGCATATTATGAGCAATAAAATCTAATCAAAGGGCAACCCCTGCCTAAGAACAAAAGTATGTTCAAATTTTAAGCCAGGAATTTTCCCTGTTCCAAACCCAAAGAGCCCTGGCTGCTCACACACTGTGGGTTCAGGCAGCCTCTTGCATTCAACATCAGGCAGGCCAAGAGAACCCCTAAAACAGGGGGTTTAAAAGACATAAGGGGGTGGAGGGAGTCAGGATTTGAAGAGAAAAAACCCCACTGAACTATCCATTCACAGCCAAGTCAGGATTAAGAAGATATTCATTCCACGAGGAGCCTGTTCCTAAGGCAGTGGAGAGGATGCAAAGCATGCAAGGTGTTTAATTGCTGAAGAAGCAGTGGATGCCAGGAGTGGAATGCATGAAAAAGCACAAGCAAACCAGGGTTTTCTGTCCCCTCTGTTTCAAGATAATCTGTCTACACTGGCAGACAGCCCCCCTGAGTAAGGAAAACAAAGAGTTTTAAAGTATGATAGGAACAGCAGCTTCCTGAGCACAGGCTCTGCCAGCAGTACATCACTCACCCCGCTCGCAAAGATGCACCCAGGGACCATGGAGAAGGGGCTCTGCTGCAGTGTGCTCCAAAGGAAGGCAGTTATGTCAGATGGAGGAGGAGGGAAGAAGGCAAGAAGGAGACAAACCCCATTCAGGACTCCAGGAAGCAAGTGAGTGGTGCAAACAGCCGGTGAGTTGGGCAATGACTCAGCAGGAAAAGAAAAAAAAAAGGTTTAAAAAATATAATAATAGCAAAGAGCAGGAGATAGGAAAGTCCTTTCTGTAAGAAGTGATAGCTACTGTCCACAAATAAGTGAAATAAATGGAAACAAGAAGAGTGGCCAGCCTGGAAGTGTGCCCATTCCCACCAGCTCAGCTCACAGAGTTGTTTCTCTGGACCAGCCTTGCTTTTCCAGCACACCTGAGCAAGCAGAGGAGCAGGAAAGGCAGCTGGTGTTAACCCCTGCCTGCCTTGCTGGTAATGTGGATCTCCCAGAAGAGCACCAGCACTTTGCTCTGTGAGCAAACCCAGGTGAGGAGAGAGCAGAAAGAAAATGCTGCTCCAGGGGAGCCAGCACAGACTGGGGAAGGAGCGTTAGGAGTTGGAAGGGAACCCCAAAAATCATCTAGTCCCACCCCCTGCCAGAGCAGGGTCACCCAGACCCAATCCCACAGGAACACATCCAGGAGGGTTTGGATGTCTCCAGAGAAGGAGACTCCACAGCCTCTCTGGGCAGCCTGGCCCAGGGCTCTGCCACCCTCCCAGGGACAAAGTTCCTCCTTCTGTTCCCCTGGAGCTTCCTCTGCTCCAGCTGCACCCGCTGCCCCTTGGCCTGTGGCTGCTGAGCAGAGCCTGGCTCTGGCCTCCTGACTCTCACCCTGCACATCTTGATAGACACTGAGGAGGTCACCCCTCAGTCTCCTCTTCTCCAGGCTCAAGAGGCCCAGCTCCCTCAGCCTCTCCTCCTCAGGAAGGGGTTCCACTCCCTCCATCACCTTGGTGTCCCTGCGCTGGGCTCTTCCAAGGAGCTCTGTGTCCTTCCTGACCTGAGGGGCCCAGACACCCCAGGTTGTGGCACAGCAGGACAAAAAAAGATGTCACAGTGCTGCTGCACCTCCTGTGTTGCTTCTCCTGAGTAACCAGCATGAAATTTCAGCTCCCATTTTACTTGCAGAACTTTCCAGGAGGGCTCTCAGTGTCTGCTGCAGCTCAGCAGCTCTCCCTGAAACAGGGAGGTTAAACCTAATCTGCTAAGTGTAGATGGTGTTGTCCAACCAGACCAGCAAGTCAAGCTGCAAGGCAGTTCAAACACAACCCACACCTGTTCTCACCTTCCTGCAAACAGCTTTTCAAGAACATTTAACCCTCAACCCTCCTCAATTGCCCCTGTAGTGTTACAGTCCCTTTGGTGCAGAACCCAGGTGAGGGCAAACAGCTTGAGCCACGTGCTGGAGCTCAGTGAAATTTAAGCAGGTGCTTCTGTGCCCATGCAAGGCTGGGGCAGAAGAAAAAGGGAAACAGATCAGGTAACCACAACTCCTTCCCATTGTTCTTCACTCCTCAATCACTTGAAAAATGCAATGGCTTTACTGCTTCCCTCCCCCTCTGCCCTTAAAACCACTCCTGGCACTGTTCCACCAGGATAAAGCGTGCACAGTGTCTCTGCCCCCATTCTGCTCCAGCATCAGGGTGCCAGAAGATGAGAGGAGGGCAACAGCTGCTTCATGCAATGGACACAGCTGGACAGTGGTGGGGGGTAAAGTGGGGAGAGAGAAA
>VZTU01008749.1:34938-54328 GCA_013400835.1 Zapornia atra
TGACAGCTCTCCAGCCAGTCTCCCCCAGCCTGTAGCACTGCAGGGGGTTATTGTGACCAAAGTGCAGGACCTGGCACTTGGCCTTGTTGAACCCCATGCAGTTGGCCTCTACCCACCAATGCAGCCTGTCCAGGTCCCTCTGTAGAACCTTCCTGCCTTCCAGCAGATCCACACTCCCACACTTTGGTGGCATCTGCAAACTTCCTGAGGGTGCACTCGATCCCCTTGTCCACATCATTAATGAAGATGTGAAAGAGGCTGGGCCCCAGCACCCATCCCTGGGGAGCACTACTGGTGACCTGCTGCCAGCTGGTTTCACCTCCATTCACACCTCTCCAGGCCCAGCCTCCATCCAGTTTTTAACCCAATGAATCATAGAATGGTCTGGGTTGGAAGGGCCCCCCCGGGTCACAGAGCTCCAACCCCCCTGCCACAGGCAGGGCCACCAACCTCCAGGCCTGGAGCTACACAAGGTTGCCCAGGGCCCCAGCCAACCTGGCCTTGAACACCCCCAGGGATGATGGGGCACCCACCCACTCTCTGGGCAGCCTGTTCCAGCCCCTCACCACTCTCTCTGTCAAAAACTTCCCCCTAAAATCTAATCTAAACCTTCCTTAAGAGTATAAGCATCTAATCCATGAGCAGCTAGTTTCTCTAGGAGGATGCTGTGGGAGACAGTGCTGAAAGGCTTTACTGAAGTCCAGGTAGAAAACATCTAGAGCCTTCCCCTCATCCACTGGTAGAGAGACCTGGGAGAGCTGTCCCTCATGGCTAACCCATGGGCATGCTGCATTAAT
Organism: Zapornia atra; assembly: GCA_013400835.1. Lineage (NCBI taxonomy): Eukaryota > Metazoa > Chordata > Aves > Gruiformes > Rallidae > Zapornia > Zapornia atra. Next base: position 35,736 of record VZTU01008749.1, read on the forward strand.
AGGAAGGGGTTTCTTATTTCAGTATGACTAAGGTAACATTTAATTCCAGTTCATATTGCATCACAGCAGAAGCTGGACTATTTCACTGCAACCTTTAATTGTCCTGAGTCATGCTGACAGTAATAAAATGCCCTCTTGGGAAAATAAATGGGCAAATAAAGCTTGAAGTGATGCAGTGAAGTACCTGTGAGGGAAAGTGCACTGGCTGATTGTTTTTAAGACATTAAACAGGGTTGCAGGTGCAATGCACTAACCTAGAAGGATGGTTAAGAGCTTTTTCAGAAAGGGGAGGGGGGGGGAAGCAAGCAAACAAGCATGGCTTGGCTTTTGAAAGCATTTGTCAAGCACCCAAGGGTAGCCTGGCAAATGAAAGTGTTTCATTACACTGGCACTTGTGCAGAGAGGCAGGATAATGAAGTGACTGGGCTGTCAGCCTTGCAGAAGGACTGAGATAGCCTTCAAACTGGCATGCAGGAATGTCACTGCCCAAGGAAAAGGACAGGGAACAGAGCTCTTCAGGCTGCTGCTGTTGTCTTCTGGGTCCAGTTTTGCTCAATATCTTTATCAATGACCTGGAGGAAGGGATTGAATGTTCCCTCACTAAGTTTGCTGATGACACTAAACTGGGAGGTAGGATTGATCTGCCTGAGGGTGGGGAGGCTCTTCAGAGGGATGTGGACAGGCTGGATCCATGGGCTGGGACCAACAGGATGAGGTTTAACAAGGCCAAGGGCTGAGTGCTGCACAGGTCCCCCCCAGCCTGTCCTGATTCCAGCAGTTATTCCTTCCCAGGTGCAAGACCTGATGATCTTAGAGGTCTTCTCCCACCATACTAATTCTATGACCAGGGAATACCATGCAAGTCCTGATGCCTCCCAGGATGCATCAGAAAACCTACTGACAGCCCTCTCTGTTCTTAGATGGAGATTGATATCCTCTTCTACTCCCATTACAGAATTAAAGCTTTCAGCACTCTTGCTCTATCACAAATGCCACAGTAATTAAATATCTTCTCTAACAGGGACATCATTTCTTCCTCCCAGCAAACAGATCTCACACAGCAGGAGAACAGAAGCAGATTTCCAACTGTACAATAAAGTGTTTGAGGGTGAAACTTCCTGCTCAGCCACCGTTGCAACCACAGCACCTCCCACTTCTAGCACACCCCAGCTGCCTCCTGAGGTAGCAATAAAATACTGTGTTATTAGGTCCTTGGCTTTGTGAGAGTGACAAAAGGCAGCCCTGGATGTGCTGTGCTTTGCCTTGCTGTTCTGCTTGTACCCAGCACCAGGGGATGTCAAACAATGGGTTGTTTCTCTGGTTGTGGGGCAGCTGGGAAAGGGGGAATGTTGGGGTGAGGTTTGGGAAAGGATGTTTGAGAGACAGGGCATGATAGCAGGAAGAATACATATCACTTCTGTATGGGAGGCAGAAAAGCAAGTATGTTTTGCCTAGCCAAGATGAAGTTTGCTGAGCACCTCCTGCCTGTATCCATAAAGCCCCAGCACGGAGCAGGAGATGCTGTCACACTCAACATGATTCTTTCCAGAGAGAGTGCTGGAACAAGCTGCCCAGAGAGGGGCTGGGTGCCCCATCATCCCTGGGGGTGTTCAAGGCCAGGTTGGATGGAGCTCTGGGCAACTTTGTGTAGCTCCAGGCCTGGAGGTTGGTGGCCCTGCCTGTGGCAGGGGGGTTGGAGCTCTGTGCCCCTTGGGGTCCCTCCCAACCCAGACCAATCTATGATTCTATATATATACACAGACATTGTATCTTCCCTGCTGTTTTCCAAGTAGCTGAGGAGAAGCAGGGAAGTATTTTTGCTGTCAGATCAAGCCCTGTGACACACTGACCTGTGGAAACATTGCTGGGACTGGACATGACCTTGTAATTATAAACACATCAGAATATAGTGTGTGAGACCTGACGTGGAGACTTTCTTGTCACGCCACTGAGCATTTCTTATTTACAAAGCTCCTGTCTCTGAGCCAAACAGCAAAGAAATGGCCTCAGCTTTCACTGTAATTATGAAATCAGCTGGCAGAGGGATGCTGACCAACGTGACCCATCTCTCCTGGAGAAACTCAAACTGGAGGACAAGTTTGAAAGGTAATAATTATAAAAGTGCATTTTTTAGTCAATCTTGTGATTTTTCAGCAAGCTGACTGGTGGTTTTGAAGTGCCTGAAAGGTCAAGTCACACTGGAGCTGGAAAGCCATGCCAGGAGATGGGCCTTTCCCTCAGACGGGGCTTTCAGTCTCTGAAGCGACTCTGTATACACAGCCCAATTTAGGGAGGGATTCCCCTCAGAGAACAAATCCTGGCAAACCACCCTGCCTGTGGACAGCTGGAAGGAGCTGGAAGAGAGGCTGGGGATGAAAGAGCTGGAGCAATCCTTCAGGCAGCCCTGGGGGGTTTATTCTGATCCCTCTGCTCAAGCACAGGCCTGAGGCAGCGCTAGGCCATACGATGCGCCTCACTCCTCGCGCTCCCAAGAGGGAAGCGTGTCACACATGAGATCATCACCCGCCCTGGCCAGCCTCAAGCACAGGCAAAACAAACACCAACAATGAGACTTTCTAACCAAACTCATGCCAAACCCAGCAGCCAGCTTGTCACAGTCACAGAATCACAAGGTTGGTTCTTGTATTCCAGGCCTCAGCTCTGGATACAGGACTCCAGCTGAGGCCTCCTGAGGGCAAAGAGGGACAATCCCCTCCCTGTCCCTGCTGGCCAAAGGTTTAGTGTCACTAAACCTTTCTCCACAGAATCCTGAGAAAAAGCACACAGTAAAATCACTGTGTGGGGTCAAATTCCCTTGAAGGGCTGTTCTCCAGGTGGTACAAGTCCTTTTGGGAGAGCTGCACATGGCTTGAACAGGAGCAGAGCCTCTGATAACCCATGGAGCCACACCACCTCTACTAAACACTTTCCCTTTTAACTTTTGCCCCTTAATTAACCCATCACAGCTTCTTGAACCCACACAAACTCCATCCCCACAGCATCAAGCCTTCAAGACTGGCACCTAGAGATGGAGCAGCCCTTCCCTTCACCCTTGTGAGTCAAGTCTTCACTGATGCTTCTCTGTCAGCAAACAAAACCAATAGGGATTCTTCAACATTATGTACTTTGACAGGGCTCAACATTAGGTGCCAGACTCAAGGAGCAGCTGCATTCCAGCTGGCATAGCTACACATGCTCTTCCCTGCACAGGGAGCAGCCAAGAAGGTTCCAAGAAGCAATCCCAGCTTTACTCTTGCTGGTGGCTTTCCTGGCTGCTCAGTGTGTAAATGCAGTCAAGCAGTACACTGACTGTGCACTGACTCATAGGAAAATGATTGTGAGGATTTAAGAGTTATCTTTGGTGTGCTATTTCCTCACTAAAAAGAAAAAGAAAACCCAACCAAAAACCCAACAGAGAAATGAGAGTAAGGAAAATCAGAATCAAGTGACTGAACTCAATATTCCTTGGAGGGAAATCTTGATCTTCACAAAGTCCTGTGGCCAACAAGTGTAGGTTTTTCCTTCCCATGTCACAGGAGCATTTCTCACCTAACAGAGGAGCTCCTTCTCAAGGGTCTTCATTCTCCTGAAGTTCATAAGCAGCACGGACCCAACAGATCCATAAACATGGATCCCTGAAAAGGGGGTGTCCCTCTAAGCCCCTTAAGAGGGACAGTGACAACAGCAGCCACATACCATCAACTGCCAACCTCAAATGGAATAAAAAACCCCCAATGAATCAAAGTAATTTGGGCTGTTATGTGTGAATATTGAGGTTTTACAGCATCTCAAATTTATATTTTCAATGAGAAAACAGGGAATCCTGAGCTTAAAAAGCAATAAAAGCACACTGCTGGCTCCTGTTCAGTCCCAGTCAACCAAACCACATTCAATCCATGTGCCACAAGAGAGCAGACCATCACCACCCCCTGTGTATCAGGTCCACATCCTACAAAGCCATCACCACCTTTCAGTAAAAGCCCCCAGGATGCTTCTGATCACCCAGCTAAAAGTGCCCCCAGCTTGAACTGTGAATTAAAAACCAAAGAGCCACGTTAAAGCCTCAGCATGCTGATGTAACATGGGCTTTCTGGTCTCTGAACATTACAAAAAGTGTCAGGCTAAGAGTCCTTCCCTAAGCCTGATTAACCAGAGGTTTCAAGCCCTCCAAGGAGCTTCAAATCAAAAGCTAGAGTTGTTAAAAACATGTAACCCAACAAGCAGTAATGCACTGTCACCTTCTGGATGCTTCAGAGGTTCATTCAGCCATGGGACTTGCTGAAAAGGCCTTTGTAAACTCAAGTGGAGGCCATGGCAGTGGCCTAACAGAGATGATCCAAGACACACACACTGTTCCTGGCCCAGGAAGATGAACAGAGCTCATGCCTGGCTCTGCCCATCACTGTGCTCCCCGTTAGCACTTTGTAACTGAGGGTGGATGGTCAGGATGCCACCTCAAAGCATCTCAGCCCATGCACTGGTTGCTGGCAGCCCTGAAGGGTAAAGCTGTTCCTGCCATCTTACCCAAAAAAAGGAGAAAGATTAAATTATGGGTCCCTCAAGGAAACACAACAAGATGTGACATCACCTCCAAAGCATCTCCAGAGATGCTGGGACCACATATTTGACATTGCAGGACAGCAGAGGAGCTAGAATACAAATAGTGCTTCAAAGTAAAGCTACCAGACCCAAATTCCTCCCAGCCCCCCATCCCAAATCACACTCTAGTCCCTACCCTCAGGCCAGAGCAAGGCAGCAGGCACCAGTGGGATGCACCTCAGTGCTGAGGTTTAGGTTTCAACTTGCTTTCTGGTTGTACACTTCAAAAGGTATTCACAAGCTCTAGTCCAGAAACAGTGCACAGAAAGCTTCTTCAAGAAAGAAAACACTTCAGAGTAACAAGGAGGTGAGTAACAACAGAGTACTGACATGCTGAGAAGCCAAATGGACAGGGGATGCCTGTTCCTTGCCCCTGCATCCTGCTCCTGCTGCCAACAACGCTGCAAGCTGCTTCCAGAGGGAGGGAGCTCCACACTGCTCCCAAGGGAACTCACCCCAAACAAAGGGGATTGAAATATTCACTAAATCCCCTCCAGTCCACAGAGGTTCATATATATATATATATAGATACTGATGCACAGTGTACTCTGCCTTCCCTGCCACAAAGGACACTGGGGAGCGCAGGGGGTTCCAGCCTTCCTACACTAACACACCTTGAATTTCTCAAGACCAAGGTTGTTTGGAAGCAAGGAGGACCCAAAATGACCACACTAGCTTGCTCACAGAGTCCCTAGGTAGTATAAACAATGAGAAGATACTCAAATAGCAGCTAAATACTCCAAGGAGGGAAAGGCAGGCAGCTCCAGAGGAAATTTTGCAGTGCTGGTAGGAACTACTCTCCATTGGTTTTCCAGCAGTGGAAGCCCAAGAGGGTGGAGTTAGCATAAATTAACAAGACTTTGTTGATAATGTATTATACAGTGAAAGAGGAACCTGTGATGTTCAGAAATAACTTTCCATTTGGTAGAAACAGCCTTAATGTGTAAACTGGGATAGGTGGTAACAGCATGTGGTTTAAATTAAATTTGAGGTTTAAATTACACTGGTTCCCTAAGTGGTGTCATGTGTGTCCCCCCCCTCCACAAACCCCTCCTTATTTTTTTTCACCAGTAAATATTTATGTGCTCACAGCCCTGAAGTAGAAGAATCCCAAACTGAAACCCCCCCAGCAATGGGCTTATTCCCTATCAGGAGCAGCACAAATCCAAGCCTAGGGTGAGGGAGCCACAAAGATGCATCAGCACTGAAGATAAAATCCTTATGGAATGAGCTGATTTAACTAGGTGATAACCTGGCCCCTCCAGAACTCCTAAACCCACAGCATATTACTTAGTTATCCATGGGAAAGGAGTCAGGGGGGTGGGGGAGAGATGCACTCAGCACAGACCCTTTGCTGCTGTTTTCACCAGCCAAAGTGCAGAGGATGCTCTCTGCTCTGGAGAAAGGATACATTCCATCCCTGAGGGGGGGGGAAACTGTGAGCTGCAGCCATGCTAATAACCACATTCACCAGACTTCACCCCAAACCACCTCAAGGACCCCCTGTCACACCAAGAACAGGCTGTGAAATTCTCCTCTGCCTGCTTCCTACGCGCCAGCGCAACCTCCACAACGCTGCTCCAATCAGGCAATTAACCTTGGCTCCATTCAAACCCCCAGCCACTTAAAAAAGATACCCAGCCACCAAAATACACTGAAAATGAAAAGGAAGTGGCATTCTCTCCAGGAAAACCATGTGCCTGCCTCTTAAAACCAGCTCTAGGGTTTCACAAGGCGTTGCTGGCCACGGGCAGTTGGGGAACGCTCGCCCTCCTTGGAGAGCCGCTGTCGTTTTGACAGGGGGCTCCTGAGGAAGCAGGGCTGCAGATAAACAATAAGCAAGTGAAGAGAAGCAGGAAGCTTCTCTGCAGAGCGTTGGTCTGTGGGTGATCTATGGGCAGCACTGACCTTCCAGCTCCATCCAGGCTGCTGGCTGCTCCTATGGCTCCCGCGGCGAAAGCTGCCGGGTAGATGCTGGCGAAGGCAGGAGCAGCTCCAGTCCCTCCCTCCATGTTGCACACTCTGCTCCCTCACACTCACCCACTCGGCTGGCTGGAGGCTGTGGGGGAGGAGGCAGGAGAAAGGGCAGAGGTTGGGTTCCCCCCTTGGCTCCTCTGTCCCCCACTCCAGCCTCCCAGCCACGATCTGCCCAACGACAAGGCGGGATTGAACCCCCGAGAAGCGAGCGGCTCCCCGTCCTCCTCCGCCTCCCCTCTCCTGCTCCCGCACCGATTCATGCTTTCCTGAGGCTGTCACTGCTGTAACCCTTTCTGAGCTGGAGGGAGGAAGAGGAATTGCTTTGTCCTGGGCACCTCCTACCCTCAGGGATGCTCTGACCCACTCCAGATGCTTTTAACCCCAAAAAACACTCCAGATGCAAGCGACCAGTAAGCCTCCCAAGAGCAGGAGCATATTCCCAGCTCCACCAGCTGCCTAACCTTGGATATATCACATCCACATATTCCCTAGACCACGTCCTCCTTTTCACAAGCAGGGTAATATTTACTGGCTTCCCAGAGAGGCCATAAGGCTGAATTTAATTCTGTGTTCACCCAGCCAGCCTTAAAAGTAGCTGTGTAAAACTAACCCTCTGGTTCCCAGTTCATACACCAACCTGGAAATGGGAAGTAAGAATTACCACCCAGCTTTCAAATCCCATTAAAAGACTGAAAACCTTCCACTGGACTGCTGCTGCAGCAGGCAAGGTGAGGAGATATCTGTAAGGGGCAGAGAAGTCCAGCAAAAGCAAGAGGAGACCTTGGATGATGGATGACTGCCCTTCAGCCCTGATTTTGCCATTAGCTCGACTTTGATGGAGTTGTTTTAATCTTTCCATGCTGGTATTCTATGTCACCTCTCTGGAACAGCCCAAGTTAGGTTTGGGGTTAGGGTTTGGTATTATTATTATTATTGGGGGTTGCTGAAGCTCTGGCTCAAACACTCCAGTTGGAATTTGTAACTCACAAGGCCCATGGAAACACAACACAATCTAGGAGTACTTGACTTATTTTATATAATTCCCTTCAACCCAGTAGGACTGCTGAGTGCTCCCAGTTAGCAGTATGCCCCCAGTTAGCTGAGTGCTCCCCGTTAGCAGCGCACCCCCAGTTAGCTGAGCATTCCGTTAGCAGCGTGCTCCCAGTTAGCAGCATGCTCCCAGTTAGCTAAGTGCCCCCCATTAGCAGTGTGCCCCCAGTTAGCTGAGCGCCCCCCAGTTAGCTGCGCATTCCGTTAGCAGCGTGGCCCCAGTTAGCCGAGCGCCCCCCCAGTTAGCCAAGCATTCCGTTAGCAGCGTGCTCCCAGTTAGCAGCGTGCTCCCAGCCAGCCGTGCGCCCCCAGTTAGCTGCGTGCCCCCAGTCAGCTGCGCGCTCCCAGTTAGCCGTGCGCCCCCCAGTTAGCAGCGTACTCCCAGCCAGCCGCACGCCCCCAGTTAGGTGTGCGCCCCCAGTTAGCTGCGTGCCCCCAGTCAGCTGCGCGCTCCCAGTTAGCCGTGCGCCCCCCAGTTAGCAGCGTGCTCCCAGCCAGCCGCGCGCCCCCAGTTAGCAGTGCAGTCCCAGTTAGCCGCGTACCCCCAGTCAGCTGTGCGCTCCCAGTTAGCCGCGCGCCCCCCAGTTAGCAGCGTGCTCCCAGCCAGCCGCACGCCCCCCAGTTAGCTGAGCATTCCATTAGCAGCGTGCTCCCAGTTCGCTGCGTGCTCCCAGTCAGCTGCACACCCCCAGTTAGGTGTGCGCCCCCAGTTAGCCGTGTGCCCCCAGTTAGGTGTGCATTCCGTTAGCAGCGTGGCCCCAGTTAGCCGAGCGCCCCCCCAGTCAGCCGAGCATTCCGTTAGCAGCTTTCAGGTGCCTCAACACAGCGCTGTCCTCAGGCTCAGGGGGATACCAGGGTTACACAGCCAACACATGTACTAGATAGACCCACCTCGTTCCCCACCCCACAGAAGAGGCTGCCCAACCCCAATCATACAACACAAAACTCCTCTGCTTGTCTCGTCCCCCGCCCCCCCAGTTGGAGTGGCTGGATCAGTGTTGTTTGCCAAATCCCTTCTAACCAAGTGCCAATAACCTTGTTCATCAGACCTAATGCACAAGGACATGGTCACACCAACCATGGGTTCAGCAGTTCTAGGAGAGGGGGGAAGATGCAAGCCTGGCAAAGGGTGAGCAAAGTCAAACAGGTTATACTGGTTCTGTGCCTGGAAAGCTTAATGATTGGTTCCAAATCCCTCTGTCCCTGGGCTAATTTCTCTTTGTTTCACCAAAACAGGAATGGGACAAGCTAAAGACAGGGGAACCCAGCAGGACAGGGGAACCCAGCAGGACAGGGGAACCCAAAGAAAGAACAGAACAAACCAGTACAGGAGAGGGATTCATCTCAGGGGCTGGATCCCTCACAGCTTGTGGTTTCCACCTCTCTGACTTGAGCAAATACAGGACAAGGGGCGATGGCCTCAAGTTGGAGCACAGGGAGTTCCACACCAACCTGGGGAAGAACTTTTCCGCAGTGAGGGTGAGGGAGCCCTGGGACAGGCTGCCCAGGGGGTGTGGAGTCTCCTTCTCTGGAGAGATTCCAGCCCCATCTGGACACCGACCTGTGTGCCCTGTCCTAGGGACCCTGCTTTGGCAGGGGGTTGCACCCCATGGGCTCTGGAGGTCCCTTCCCACCCCTGTGAGTCTGTGAAATAAATTAATTCAGGTAGAGACAAACTTTATGACAGGAGCATGGGGGGAGCACAGGGGGAGCAGCACCAAAGGTGTTGGTGGCTCAAGGTGACAGGGACACCAGGAACAGGTCCCTGTGGCATGCCAGGCCCCCAGAGCACTGACACTAATGGAAGCACCAGGCTGCCCTGGGGGGAGATGCTCTGCTGCACCCTGAGGTCACCACAGAGAGGACACCTCAGCCCTTCCAGCAGTGCAGCCAACCCCAGCTCTGAGCTGATGAGCCCCTCAACCCAACCTTAACCAGCCAGAACAGAGCAAAACCACAGCTGGCATTTCATGAACCCCCTGGGTTGGAGGAGACCCTTTACATCACCAAGTCCACAGCCTAACCCTGCCCAGCCCACCTCTAGGTCCTGCCCTTAAGCACTCCATCTTCATGCCTTCTAAACCCCTCCAGGGATGGTGACTCCACCACCACCCCCCTGGGCAGCCCGTTCCAATGCTTAACAACCCTTTCAGGGAGGAAATCCTCCCTGAAATCCAACCTAAATCTCCCCCTGGTGCAATGTTTAAGCCATTCCCCCTCCTCCCATCATCTTTCCCAACCCTTGTGATCCTGTGAGCTCAATCATGTCACATTTGGACAGCAAGAAACCTTCTACCCAAGGCCAGACCTGGTCTCCACTCAGCTGTTTCCTCCTTCTTTAGAGCTTCAGTTATTGGAACCACAGCCAAACAACAGGAAAATCTTGACCCAAATTGTGGTGGGGGTTTGGGTGATATTTTGGTTAGTGATATTACTCTTTTTAATTAGGAAAAGCCAATTAAGAGACCAGAGCAGAATGATGTTACTACCAGTGAGCTCCATCCAACCTGCTGTTAAATTAGCAACAGACTTGGAACCATTTGCCTCTCTGAATCCTCAGGGTACCAGAGGGGAGAGCAGAGCCCAATTTAAGAACAAGCCTCCAATCCAGAAAGCTTCTCTGGGACACAGCTGCACTCATGACCAACTTCTACCGTCCAGGTTGAGCCACCTGACAAGAATGCTAATTAGATTTACATAATGAGTCAGCTTTCTATTCCCTAAATCAACTTGGGGAACCTGCAAAGAAGAACTCCACTTCCAGACAATTCCCTCCCTGCCAACCACTGACAGCAGATTAGCCCACTTGAGCATCACTTGTCACCTCTGCCAATGCCTTGGGCTCCTCCTTGGGGCCAAACACCCCCTGGGATCCTCCTTGGGGTCCAGCACCCCCCCCCGGGATCCTCCTTGGGGGCCAAACCCCCATCCCGGGCTCCTCTTTGGGGGCCAAACCCCCACCCCAGGCTCCTCCTTGGGGACCAAACACCCCCTGGGCTTGAACTGGGGGGCTGGAACTTGATGCTCTTTGAGGTCCCTTCCAGCCCTGACCATTCTTATGATGTTATGATGCCCTTGGCCTTCCTGGCGACACTGTTGGCTCATTCAGCCTGCAGTCCCCCGACCCCCCCAGGTCCTTCTCTGCCTGACAGCTCTCCAGCCAGTCTTCCCCAGCCTGTAGCTGCTGGGGGTTGTTCTGTCCCATGTGCAGCACTCTGCTCTTGGCCTTGTTAAACCTCATCCCGTTGGTCCCAGCCCATGGATCCAGCCTGTTCACATCCCTCTGAAGACCCTCCCCACCCTCAAGCAGATCAACACTTCCTCCCAGCTTAGTATCATCTCCCAGCTTACTGAGGGAACACTCACAATCCCTTCAAAAATGGCTGTTTTGAACACAAAGAAGAGATTACACTTCCTTCCTTCCTCCTCAAAAAGGGGGGGGAAATGAAAGCCAGATCTGATTTTCTCTCATTCCAATCTATGGATGCACAGATTTTTGTTAATTGCTTTCCTTGGGGGTGTAATCTCAACATTTCAAACTATAATAAACCTCCAAATCACCACAGGAAAATAAAAGAAGATTGAGAAAGAGCTGGGGGAGCCTTGGCATAGATTTTTCATTAGTTTTTGCATTCAGAACAACCCCCCAGAAGCTGGGGTGCACACTGACTACTGCAGGGAAACCAGGAAAAAACCTCACTGTATCTGGGGGAAAAGAGACAGGATCACAGAGTCACAGGGGTTGGGAGGGACCTCCAGAGCTCATGGGGTGCAACCCCCTGCCAAAGCAGGGTCCCTAGGACAGGGCACACAGGTCGGTGTCCAGATGGGGCTGGAATCTCTCCAGAGAAGGAGACTCCACACCCCCTGGGCAGCCTGTCCCAGGGCTCCCTCACCCTCACTGGGGAAAAGTTCTTCCCCAGGTTGCTGTGGAACTCCCTGTGCTCCAACTTGCAGCCATTGCCCCTTGTCCTGTCCCCACAGACACTGAGAAGGGGCTGCCCATGTCCCCCTGTGTCCCACCCTTCAGCTCTTGATCCCCATTGATCAAATCCCCTCTCCGTCTCTTCTCTCCAGGCTGAACAGCCCCAGCTCACTCAGCCTTTCCTCCAAGGGGAGATGCTCCAGGCCCTTCATCCCCTTCGTAGCTCCTCTGGACTCTCTCCAGGAGATCCCTGGCTGGTTGATCCCAGGGATCCAGCACTGGACACAATGCTCCAGGTGGGGCCTGACCAGGGCAGAGCAGAGGGGGAGGATCCCCTCCTGTGACCTGCTGCCCACGCTCCTCTTGATGCCCCCAGGATCCCATTGTCTCTCTCAGCCCCCAGGGCACACTGCTGGCTCATGGCCACCCTGTCACCCCCCAGCACCCCCAGGTCCTTCTCCCCAGAGCTCCTCTCCAGCAGGTCCCCCCCAGCCTGTCCTGATTCCAGCAGTTATTCCTCCCCAGGTGCCAGACTCTCCCCTTGCTCTTGTTGAACCCCATCTGGTCTCTCCCTGCCCAGCTCTCCAGCCTGGCCAGGTCTCTCTGGATGGCAGCACAGTGTCCTGGGTGTCACCCACCCCTCCCAGCTCTGGATCACTGGCACTTGCTGAGGGTGGGTGCTGTTCCCTCATCAATGAAGATATTGAACACGACTGGACCCAACACCGATTCCCTGGGGAACACCCCTAGTCACAGGCCTCCAGTCAGATTCTACTCCACTGATCACAAACCCTCTGAGCCCAGTTCAACAGCCAGTTCTTAGCCCACCTCACTGACCACTCATCTATCCCTTGTTCTCTCAGCTTTGCTATCAAGATGTTGTGGGAGACAGTGTCAAAAGCCTTGCTAAAGTCAAGGTAAAGACACAGAAAGGATGGGACAGAACAACCCCATTCACTGCTACAGGCTGGGGGAGACTGGCTGGAGAGCTGTCAGGCAGAGAAGGACCTGGGGGTGTTGGGTGACTGGGACTAAACACGAGCCAGCAGTGTGCCAGCAGTGTGGCCAGGAAGGCCAAGGGCATCCTGGCTTGTGTCAGAGCCAGCGTGGCCAGCAGGCCCAGGGAGGGGATTGTGCCCCTGTGCTGGGCACTGGGGAGGCTGCACCTGGAGTGCTGGGTCCAGTTCTGGGCTCCTCAGCATCAGAAGGACATGGAGGTCCTGGAGCGAGCCCAGAGAAGGGCAGCCAGGCTGGGGAAGGGGCTGGAGGACTCCCCTAGGAGAAGGTCTGGTATTTGGAAGTGAAATGAAGAGCATCCCCCATCATTTGAAGTCTCTGCAGAACTGCTTGCAGACTTGTCTTTCCACATCAAACAGGAGAACTTGGAGCTGATTTCATTCCAACCCTGACAGCACCAAGCACCCAGCACCCTGCAAAGCCTGGGTCCAATTAGCACTTGCCTAGTTCAAGGGACTGCATTGAAATGAAGATTATGGAAATGAAAAGGGATTGAAATGGGGGTTTTTTAACTAGAAAAATAAAGTGCTGGAACTGACAGATGTTCAGGAAAGTGCTTCTAAAATTATTAATAGCTTTACAAAAAGCAGCTTTAATAAAGAGTTGAAGGATGCTATTGCCAAGTTCTCTTCTTGTTGCCCTTTTTCCCCAGGACAAGGTAACCTCCACTGCTTGGAATAAAGAACAGCCAAACCCTGAGAAGCAAGGATTCTCCTATGCATGGTCCTCAGCTGCTGCTCCCATCCCTCCCTCACACCCCCAGAGAACAGGGCCAGGCACAAAACCATGAGTAAAACCTGTTTGGCCTGGACTGCTGAGAGGCTCTATGCAAGGCAGGTGGTACCCAGGGGCACCAGGGGAGGTGGCAATCACAGAATCTCCTGAGCTGGAAGGGACCCACCACAAGGACCATCGAGTCCAACTCCTGGCTGCACACACAGCCAAGGGCATGGGACTCCCAAAGCAAGAGAGATGGGGGGCTGTTGGAGAGGGGTCAGAGGGGCCATGGAGGTGATCAGAGGGCTGGAGAGAGGCTGAGGGAGCTGGGCTGGGTCAGCCTGGAGAAGAGAAGGCTGTGGGGGGACCTCACTGCAGCCTGCCAGTCCCTGAAGGGAGCAGAGGAACAGGAGGGGAATCAGCTTGTTCAAGGGCAGAGACTGGCAGGACAAGGGGGCTGGAGTGAAGCTGGAGGAGGGAAGGGTGAGAGGAAAGATTGGGGGGAAGTTCTNTCAGAGAATCATAGAATCTCCTGAGCTGGAGGGGACCCATAAGGTTCATTGAGTCCAACTCCTGGGTCCACACAGCCCAGCCAGGACAAAGCATGGGACTGAATGCATTGTTCAGACACTTCTTGCCCTCAGCCCAGCTCGGGGTTGGGACCCCTTCCCTGAGGGCCCTGTACTAGTGCCCAACCCCCTCTCAGCACAGAACCTCCTCCTGACACCCAGCCTGACCCTCCCCTGGCCCAGCTTCACGCTGTTCCCTCAGGTTCCATCCCTGGTCCCCAAAGAGAGGAGAGAGATCAGCACCTTCCCCTTCACTCCCCTCAGCAGGCAGCCACAGACCCCCATGAGCTCTCCCTCAGCCTCCTCTTCTCCAGGCTGGACAACCCCAGGGCCTTCAGCCTCTCCTTGTGAGCCTTCCCCATCCTCAGTGCCTGCTCTGAAGACTCCTCCAAGAGTTTTGTGTCCCTCCTGTACTGTGTGGCACCCAAAATTGCCCCCAGGACTGGAGGTGAGGCCATCCCAGTGCAGGAAACTACAAAGAAACACCAACCCACCAACCATAAAGATCACCCCCCCCAAATTTTGGTGGGATTTAGAGACATAAGAGAAGAAACTTGCCTCTAAGCAGGGAGCAGCCTCTCCAGAAAGAAAGGGCTGGGTATGCTGAAACACTCTAATTTATGGAAAAATGCAACTGGGCAGGTTGACCTGGTGCAAACCCCATGAACCAGCACATCCAAAGGCCTCTTCCTTCCTCATCTCTCCTGTAGCTTACCTCTCCCAGAGTGCTGACCAGTACACAGACCTCCTGTTCCAGCTTGGTGATACTTTCAGGCTTCACTCAGCCAGAATCTTTCTTTTTTTAAAGAAAATTGAACTGAATGAAGCCTAAAAACCTCTTTCTGGGGTGCTAAGGTAGTAGGAGTGATTACAGCACCTCAGGGTGACAAAGCACAGGACCTAATATCACTGCTTCAGCTCTGAACTAACAACATGCTAGCAACCTGAAACAAGGTGACATCAACTCAAGGAGATCAGATTGGCCACCTAGGAAGGAAAAAATACCCTTTCCAGAAGTTTCAAGACCAGCAAGAGCTATATTCCTCCATAACTCCAGCCCCAAAGCCTGCAACTGAATCATTTCCCTATGTGTTGCTTCCAAAGCAGGAAAAGTCCAGAAAGATTTAATGCCAGGAAGGTCAAAACAAAATCCCTTGGCACAACTTGACTGTCACACACAGGAGGAGGGATGGCTGCAAATAGTCCTCATCTAACTTTGTCTACAGGAGATAGATTTGATGTACTACAGCAACATCAACACCAAGAACATTCCCTGGGCAACCAAATTAATCATAGGATCACAGACTGGGTTGGAAGGGACCTCAAAGATCATCTTTGTTCCAACCCCCTGCCATGGGCTGGGACACCCTCACTAGACCAGGCTGCTCAAAGCCCCATCCAGCCTGGCCTTGAACACCCCCAGGGACGGGGCACCCACCCCCTCTCTGGGCAGCCTGTTCCAGCCCCTCACCACTCTTGCTGTAAAAAACTTCCCCCTAATATCTAACCTAACCCTTCCCTCCTTTAGTTTAATCCATCCCCCTTGTTCTGCCATTATCTACCCTTTTAAAAAGTTGAATCCCCTCCTGCTTATAAGCTCCCTTCAGGGACTGGCAGGCTGCAGTGAGGTCCCCCCACAGCCTTCTCTTCTCCAGGCTGACCCAGCCCAGCTCCCTCAGCCTCTCTTCATAGGGTGGTAGGGTGATGCAGCAGGTACCCTTGGCAGCAGTCTTAAAGGCTGGGCATTCCCTGTGTGGTCACTTTAACAAGGCACCTTTCCTTCCTCAGAAGCATTTTCTGCTCCTGCCATGCGCTCAGCAGCTCTATTTATACAGCCATGACTCACCTTGGGGCTGCCTCCTGTGTACCTCTCCCAATCTTAAAAGAACAAAGGCAAAGCAACATGGAAAGAAGACTTTTTTCCCCCTAAAGTTCATCCCAAAACATTGACAAAAACATCAAGACAATGTTTGGGACCATCAAAACAAACATGGGGTTCTCAGGTGAGCCAGAAGCTCCACGACACTGCCCTATGCCCAGCACTGCAAGAGCATCAGGAGCAAGAGGATTCAAGACCTCATCTGCCTGCAGAACATCTTTTCAAAGGTATCTTCAGTGGTCAGTCAGGTTAAAGAGTTTGGGGTTTTAACTGGAATCCCTGAAGTGATTTGTTATGTTGTTTTTACTGTTCTATTGAGGACATTCCATTAAAACAAGAAAAATAAGGAAAAAAGCATTGAAGCTTGGCTGGAAAAGTTAGGCAGACATATCCCTAGAGATCTCTCCTCTAAAATCAGGCAAAAGACAGGCTCTCATCTACTCTGGGACTCCAGTGACTGTAAAAGAGCAGTGTTTTTGCAGGTGATGTTGCTGGGGGGAGATGTGGAAGGCAGGGGAAAAGAACTTCTCCAGGTTCTGTCTTCCTACAATGTCTAAAGGTAAAAAGGCATCAGATTTCTCTCTCCCTTCTTTTTTCTTGTATTTATATATTTTATATTTATATATATTTTATATTTACATACAAAAATTGTACCCTTTTTTATTTTTCTTTTCCTTCTTGGCTGCTCCATCCTCTCAGTTCCTTGGAAGCCCATCCACATGCTTCTCCTCTCCACCTCAATCCCCTTTGGTAGTGGGCCACCTTTCCACTAAAGTCACCCAGTCTTCACTTCCAACAGCTCTTTCCTCAGAAGAGCTCCTCATCAGATATATGCTAAGTATGGACATTAAACCCTTTTTCTCATTGGTGTAACAGGACCAGAACAGCCAGACAGACTCACAGCCACAAAAAAGGGATGTTACAGTTAAGAAGTCAGTGCTGCTTGGGTGCATGGTCCTTCATTCCCCAGCAGACTGCTTGCAGGCTCAGGTTCAGGGATCTGTGTGAAACAGGGAGGCACAAAGAGCCATAAAGGCTCAGGATGCACAATCAATACCAGCAATTAAGACTGGTTTGGAAAACATCATCACTTCCCCCTAGGAAGCAGTGAGCAGCCTGACAGAACAAAGCAGCTAGCTCTCTTCTCCTGTCCTCCACCACATCCCAGCTAGTTCTGTTAATTGCAGGTGACATCTACAACGATGCCTTTTGTTGAAAATTCTGTAGCATCAACTGCACCCTCCCAAAACTCCCAAGAATCCCTCAGTTTGCTTCTTTATGCTCTAAAGCTTGACACAAAGATGTCTTCCTTCCTTTCTGTGGACCCAGTGCCCCAGTTGGCAAAGCTCAACAATCACCTCCACTTAGAAAAGGTAGAGTTGCTCTTCCCAAATTCCTCAGCTGCCTGTAATCCTATGTGAACTGGTGTGAAAGCAGCACAACCCAGCTTGCCCTCACATGTAAATGTGAACTGAAACATCAGTGGTCCTTGGTGAGGTCTCAAAGTTGGAGAAGGCTGCTTGGCATGTAACACGTAGGTCTACATGCCACCAAGGATGTGCTGGAAGTGCTTCTGTGCAGTGAAGGGCCAAGACAAACCTCCTGAACAGAAGCCACTTCTGCTGCCTGGGTGTTATATTGTAGAATTGTTTTATTGGATCCCAAGACTTGTCCCATCAGCCTGCCCCAGAAGAACCCAAGATGTGCTCTCCCACGTCAGGCTTGGCAGGTTCATCGCTAAGTGGACAGTGCAGACTTCCAGGAAGGAAGGACTCTCCAGCAGCTCTTTCAGTCCCATCCTTTTTAGGAGGACTGAGTGGAATTAAAGCTCTCAAATCACCACAGCCATTGAGGAACCAGGAGGCACTCCAGCTACCTGTAGACC
This sequence comes from Zapornia atra, assembly GCA_013400835.1. Classification (NCBI taxonomy): domain Eukaryota; kingdom Metazoa; phylum Chordata; class Aves; order Gruiformes; family Rallidae; genus Zapornia; species Zapornia atra. The sequence continues at coordinate 53,354 of VZTU01008749.1, forward strand.
CACACCAAACCCTGGGAAGACCATTTCACAATTGAAATTGCACAGGACAACCTTGAAATTCCTCCTCATTTAAGCATCCCTCACCTCATGCTTGCTCTGACATTTCAAATGCCATCACTAAGATGTCCTGGTTGCACTGGGTTTCAATGTGCAAGTCCTATGAATGGAAACTGAATCAGGGCAGAGTCAGTTCAACATCATTTTTTGCTTTGCTGCTGCCTAATTAGATGCTGCTGACTAATCTCCTGCATTGCTCTGGAGTGAAAGGAGCCCAGCAGGAGTGTTAAGATTGGTTTTTAAAGAGCTAAAAGCCATGAATGATTTCCTTTCACAGAAAGTATTTCTCCTGCACAAGTTGCTTCCATGAAGTTCTTGATTCTAAGTTTATATCCGCCACACGATGTGGTTGAGGCCTACGCGGCCCGAGGCCTACACAGCCCAACCTTCACACTAAGGAACAGAAAAGATGAAGAAAAAGCTGCACACAATCTCCTACAAAGCCTTCCAGCAGGTCAAAGGAAGTGATCCTTCCCCTCTGCATTGGTCAGGCCCCACCTGAAGTACTGTGTCCAGTTCTGGGCTCCCTGGGATAAAAAAGACAGGGACCTTCTGGAGAGAGTCCAGAGAAGGGCGACAAAGTTGATTAGGGGTCTGGAACATCTCCCCTATGAGGAAAGGCTGAGTGAGCTGGGTCTGTTCAGCCTGGAGAAAAGAAGACTTAGGGGGGACCTAATTAGTGTTTATAAATATCTTAGACATGGGATGCAGGGGGAATTGGCCAGCCCCTTCTCAGTGGTCTGTGGGGACAGGACAAGGGGCAATGGCTGTAAACTGGAGCATAGGAAGTTCCACACCAACATGGGGAAGAACTTTTACACAGTGAGGGTGACAGAGCAGTGGAACAGGCTGCCCAGGGTGGTGGTGGAGTCTCCTTCTCTGGAGAGATTCAAGTCTCGTCTGGACGCCTATCTATGT
>VZTU01008757.1:648-21168 GCA_013400835.1 Zapornia atra
TAGGTCAGGAATGAGACCTAATAACAGGGTAATATATGGGAGGTTTCTACAGCTGCTGTTTTAAAGATAATTAAAATACATCAATCTCAAATGGTATTCTTTGCCATTCAACACCCGCTTTAGAAAAATGTCAAAAATATGAAGTGAGAAAGTCACAAACTCTATTAAAGATTCTAGTTCCACTGTCCTTTCACTTTTTGTAATGTACTTTGGAACTCTCGCTCCATTTTCTGTGAACATTGCCTTAAAAAAATAGTCTGTGGCACATTTGTAGGAGGTACATACTGTGCAGGAATAGCAAATATAGTTCCAAACGTTAACGTTTTTGCTCTTGGAGTAAGCTTTGCTTTTGCATTCAGTGAATCTGATATCGAGATTTTTTCAGTTTTGTAGATAGGATGTAATAATGCCAAACTAGTTCTGCCAGACAATGTTTCCTTTCTCCACAACTAACAGTTCATGTTAAGCCTTAATACAGCTGATATCATATTTTATAGGTCAGACACTGAAAATATTTTAATTCAGGTATCTCTCTCAAATATCTTACATAGCTTTCAAAATTATCCAGAACTGAAGGGTTGTCTTTCTGTCATGTTTTTTGCCAGAGAGTTTCTTATACCCTGTGAAGCAGATTCCTTCTCAGATGAAAATGGTCTCTTGATTCAGTCACAGCCCTTGGATATTGAAAGGTGTTTTTCTCATTTGGCTTATACTCAGTTAACCAGAGCATATGTAGACTATGTAAATGTTGTTACTGGATCTTCTGGGACTGGCCCATAGCAACTTTGAATTTATTCAGTCTGCCTTGACTAAAATGTTCTCTTCATATGGATTAGAAAGAATTTTTAGTGTCCTAATGTTGTGCTGTACCATAAGATACTGATATAGGTGTATCAGTGTGTATGTGCATACGTAGTGCATATACTTATTAAAGCTCATAGCTTCTGTTGTGTTATTTTCTTTAAGGTCCTGTGCAAACCATAGAATGAGAGACACTTTTATCCTTTATAAGTCACAGATATTTCAATCATATGCTTCAGTGCTATATATATATATATCAGTGGACTATACAATATTAGTGCTGTATCTGTATTGTTTGAATAAAATAGACATTTTGTGCAGTTTGCAGATCAGAACTGCTCTGACACACTTTGTCTATTTTGTGCCATGCCACAAAGTAGAAAATTTGATTGTCACCATTAACAGTTTTTACCTAACGACATTTATCTTATGTGGTATCTGAGTATGGATGGATTTAAAATCTGGTACTTCATGCCTCATCAGTTCACAAGGACAATTTCAGTGGTAACTATGACACGGTGTGTCCTGTTTTGCAGCATAAAGGGCCCATCACTACATAGGTCTTGTCCACATACAGAAGCTGAAGAAATTTGAACTTATCCTGCTAAATTATTATAGAATACTGACATAGTTACATTTTTGTGTAGATGAAAAAAATGACCACGTTTCTCCCTGTTTATTGGTATCATACCATGGATCGTACCAGCACATCTAGAATTATTACATAAAATACCTATCCATAAGACTAAAACTATTATAAAAGGTATGTAGATCTAAGTTTGTTTTGAAAAATGGGATTTAGAATATAGATTTATTAAGGCAAGTTTCAATTCTAATAATTTACTACCTAATTAATTGCTGTGATCTCTGAAAGCAGGAAATAATTGTCAAGCATTTGTTCCATAAAATTACTTCCACTCCACATGAGTGTTTCCCACTGCAAACTCACAATGAATTAAGTTTGCACTGGTGGGTTCAATGAATTGATCAAATGAAACTTCTAGAAGTAGAGCTGCAATCAGAGTGGCTTGCCATCACAGATAATTTTGAGGATTTTTCTCATGATTCTGAACAGAGTAATAAACAATATTCATGATACCTATTAATGTATCTTTCCAGTCAATGTAAAAGGGAAAATTTATTGTATCAGTGGAATTATTTTTAATTAAAATACCTTCCTGTGACCTTACATAGTTATTTTCTTATGAAGCTACTGTGATTAACAAGTCATTCTATTAAGTAACGAGCAGTGTAGAAATGGTATTTTTAAATTATAATTTGCCTTATATGTCATTTTATAAAAGATTTTGTACTTCATGTTGGCACTGGCCAGACATCATTTATATAATGTGCCCAATGACAAGTGCATAGGAAACAATATGCAACTCATTGGGAAAGGGAAGGAAAACAGCCCTTAAACTCTGGTTGCTCATCTTCACGGTTAGCTCTCTGCTTTCTGGTTTTGGTTTTATTTTTACTTTTTTCAAGGAATGCCAAACAATTAGAATTTTTTATGGTGCTTAAATTATTTTTTAGCAAAAGTGCAGATACCAAGTAAATTATGTGTATAAAATGTGTTTGGAGAAAAATCATTAAAATCATTGCGACAATATCATAGAGGCAGCCCATTCCTCATGAGGATCTATGATACTGATTTGTTAAAATTTTATTTTTTGTAGGTTTAACGCAGTTAGTTTTCTGCCTACACCTATAACCATGCTTACTGTTCAGCCTTTTAGATAAGGCTGGTCTCCTTGTATTAGGAACACAGTGTGATTCTTTATAGATTAAAGCAGATCATTAAATATAAATCTCTCAGATGTATTCTGTGTCATCATAGGCTATATTCGAGCATCATTTTTAGGAAGATAAACTGTGACAGTGATTTATGTGGTATTTTGAGGGTATAAATCTTACTGTGCCCTTCTTGTGTGCTTAGGGAATAAAGATTTCCTTTGTTAATGCTTTTCATAGCCATCACCAAAGCAGAAAAGTACCATTCTTTAATACTGTGTTCTTTAAAGTCTTAGAGTAGGATCACGCATACGGTTTGATTCAAACTAATTAACGCTAACAACACTACACAGTCAGGGTGTATACTTTTTAAACAACATAAATCATGGTTGAGTTGTGTGTGCATTTTATGTTTGAAGACGGAAAAGTTTTGTGACTGAAATCTGTTTTCTAGGCATGATGATAATGCAAACCAGCATGTATGCCTAGAAATAGGATCTGGCCATTAAGAAAATGGACAAAAGGGACTGTAGTACCACAACTGACAGTAAAGAGGAAAACTGTCTAAGATGCTTTAAAACTTCTGCAACCCCCCCCCCCATGTGAAGTTGATATTTTCTACAAATAACATCTTTTGTCTCACTGTGAGAAAGTGCTAATTTTTAATTATTTTTAATTGCAAATGAATTAAATTAGAGGCCTTCATAAACTTCTCACATCGTGACATTTCTTTCTGTGTAATTAGCATGTCTATTTTGTGAATGTGCAACCCAATTAGCTATTGAATAAAACATTCTGGAGCATATTTTGTGTACAGCTTTTTAATGATGATAGTTTCTGTAATAAAAGTTTGGATAATAATGGTACTATTAAGTACACTGATAAAAAAGATAAAAGGATCTGATGCGAGCTTTAGTTACAAGTTTTAGTGTTACAATATGGAGTTAATTTTCTTTCTTCTCATACACAATGATGACACCATGTTTGCTGCTACAAATTGTCAATTTCCTGTCCTAACTTGATCTATTTGTTCTATCTTCAAAAGCCACAAAATGGAGAACAATTTACTTAATTAGGAAATCAGATAAATTTTTAATCTCTTGTGGAAAATATTGCTAATTTCACAGAATCATGTAGATTGGAAGGATCCTCTGAAGATCATTTTGTCAAACCCCTGCTCAGACCAGATGAAGTTACACCAGGCTGCTCAGGAACACATCTGGTCAGATTTCGAGTATCTCCCAGGATGCAGTTCCACAGCATCTCTGGACGTTTTCTAGTATTTTTTTAACCTTCACTATAAAAATGTTTTTCCTTATATCCAATCAGAATTATTTAGAACCTTTGTCCCTTGCTGCAGTATCCTTTTAGTCTACCTACAAGAAGAGTCTGTCTTTACCATTGTCAGTGTCCGTTTTGTAACAGGGTGATCCAAAACTGAGCTCAGTACTCCACATGTGGTACTACAGTGGAGTAAAGGGGAAGGATCAACTTGTATTAATTTTGCTAATATGGGCCAGTATGCACTTGGCCTCTTTTGCCTGGACAAATTGTTAGGGAATGGGAGAACAGTTGTGGAGGTTTAGGCATGTGGAATGAGAGGCATAAGCCTCACGGCAAGTGCTACAGTGGACAGAACATGGGCTTTAGCTGTAGTTGTGGAGTGTTATTCCCAGTTCTCTTACTTGGAGCATGGTTGGATCAAGTGGGGCTCATAGTGCTCCCTCTCACCCAGCTGCATCACAGGGTAGATGAAGATAGAGAACTGTGTGGGATTTCTGGGTGGACTGTGCTCGGACTTGGGACAGTGATTTCTTTCCGCACACGCATGGATGGCTACCGGCCCAACTGGACAGTAGGCTGCAAGTGCCACACAAACTTGTATTAGTGAGGTAGAGGAAGTTCCAAAGATGCTCCTTTCCCATTTCCTATTTATCTAGCTAAAAGCCATTCAATTACTTTTGCAGTAGCTTCCCATATGTAGAACAGGGCTGAGAGCTGAAGGTATGCAGTAGAAAATGTTGTCATCAGTCAAATTTGCAGCTGTCTTTGAGGTTTGTAAAATAACGTAACCCTGAACCTATCTCTATTTGATAAGAAGAACTGAGAAAATGGTGTAGTAGAGAGAAATATTTCACTGGAAATGTCCCTTTGCTTTCTAAATGGCAGCTGCTCAAAAATGTAGCTTTGGTTATAAGTATTATAACATCGAACTCTGGAGTTCGAACAAGTGTTATCGTTTAGCATCAAGGCCTACCCTGTATCCAGCATTTCCAAAGTATGCACTACTTTTATGCCAAAGAATTTTATCTGGGCAGAGTTTTAAGGAAAGCAGCAATTTTCTAGGATTTCTGGAAAAAGGTCTCTGTGCATGCACATGCATAGATTAGCTGCACAGATATTTCTGTCTCGGAAAAGTGGTAACCCTGCACGTGATTCTACTCTTTGTCACTTTTGATACACAAGTGCCACCTGTGGATACCTTTCTCTAAGTTGACAAAGATACTGTGTCATATGAATCTTGAAAATCGAGGGGCATATGCTTGCCTCAATTTTCACATCCTTTATTTGCTAATTAAGAGCTTCCTCCTTCACACCAAAGAAACTTTCAGAATTTGTAAGTGCAGAACAGATTTGTCTGAAGCATGCACCTTTGCCTAGTACCACAGTGGTTTCAGTTTATGCTCACACTTTAACTATTTAGCCATAATGTTAGTTCAATGTCAGATATGAAAAACATCCAAAGAGATCGGCCATTCTGTTACATAGAACAAAAGCCACATTTTGTCAGGAAGATATTACTGGCAGAGATGTTGTTTTAACCTACTTTGCTGTTTAATGAGCAGTACTTTCTTAAAAAGGATCTGTCCACATGAATTACGCATGTCTGTACGAAGTTCCACTGTGTAAGTTTTACATGCAGTATTAATTGACTTGATCTTTTGCATTGTACTTTCAGGTTCGTATTTTCACCTATCTGATTGGAAGAGAAGCTGCTTTTGCTGATAACCTCAAGTGGATGGCCTGTGCTAACAAAGGTTAGTTAACCTTCAACTGTGAAAGCCTGGTTTTCAAAACGCTGTTACTGAGCCTTCCTGCATATCTGACCCTTCTACAGATATGGTGTCACTCACAACTAATCAGGGAGGATGGGTTTGTGTTTTTGCAGAAAAGGAAATACAATTGTAGAGTACAATTTTAAAAGAAAAAATGAAATGTATTTTTTCTCAAAATACGTATGAAACATAAAATAAGTGATTTCATTGCTTTGTTTGGGGTTTTTTTCAGAGAAAAACCTTTAATTTCAAAGCATTTGTTCTATTATAGATGTTAGTTAGCTTGATTCCTAAGAACATTGGGTACAAGTCTGGTTAACTTAGGCATGGTATGTAAAACACCAGACATCCTGTCCCTTGAGAAACTATGTAATTGAAAAAACAGTTTTATATTCTTTAAGCATAGAGCATTAAAACATGTAAGCTGCTGAGATACTACAGTAAAATAACTGACTACTATATGTAAGAATGATTCAGAAGAAAGCCCAAACCCCCTAATTAATCTTCAGGTTTTCTTTTTCCTTTCCTCTTGGGAGAGGGGAAAAAAAAAGTTCTTTTTTTCTGTTGTGCCACATTACATTATGATGAATTGCATCAGGTGCTATCCATTTAGTCATTATTTCTTTAACTACTGTTATGTCCAGCTGATGGAAATTACTCAGTTTGAAGTCTTGTCTTAATCAGCTAATATTACACCATAATTTAGTTTAAATAATAGTATAAGAATCCTTTGAAGCATCTTTTTGAAGACAATTTAATCAACAAAATCATTTAGCTTTTTAGACTAGCTCTACAGATTCTTAAAGATCTAAGTACAGCAACTCAGAAATTAGGACCAGGCAATAGAGAGTGCCTTAGGAGATCATCTGGTCCATGTCTTCACTATTCCCAGAGGGGAAAAAGTGGTCACCTTTGTCATTCTTCAGCACTACTTTGTTCTTTTCACAGCCATGTGTCTTTGAGTCAGAATCTTACTCATATGAATCAACTGAACAGATTAATGACTGGGGTTTTTTTTTTTCCTCAGTTTAATATTTACAATATCTGCTGTCTGGTAATTTACAATGCAAAAATCTTCTATATCTGATCAGTAATTAAATACTTTTTTATAGCTTTGGAAATCAGTTTGAAACAGTGTAAGCCATTATGTCAGACAGTAAGGATTTAGAGCTTTTTCTTACAGTTTTCAGGTACAGCTTGTCAGTTTTCTTTCACTGAGATGAAGGATTACAGCACAACAGATGAGCATTGTAGTAAAGCTGGTCTAAAGATTGACTGAAGGGCTGGGACTGCAGTTTACTACTTGCATGGGTGGGCCGAAGTATGTTGTTGTCACTGAGGGTCAATGACCCTAAAATCAATTTTCTTTGCAGTGATTTTCCCCTTGGAAGCACAACATAGATGAAGGCTGTTTGCAGGGTTTCCAGCTGACTGGACTGTGGACAGCAGTCCTGTCCTTCAAAATGGGTCACAGGGGAAATTTGTACCACCTCGCACAACTTTTTTAGCTTCTAGATTATGACGGCGAAACCTTGAAAAACCCCAAGCATGTTTGTCTGCTACATTTTTATGTATAAGTAGGGCATATCTAGAGGGAGTTGGCTTAATGAAGCAAAGCACCAAACCATTTTAAATACATTAATACATTCAAGAACCCTGAAATCCCTGTAGAGTGGTTTGTGAAATTTGCACTGATTTACTCTTCTGTATCATAGCAAGCACACATAAAGGGAAAGAGTAAAGGTTTCCTAGCTGAAGCAAACAAAAGTAAGAGCTTTCCTAGTACTTCACAGTCATGAGCCAAATTTTAAAGGAAGCAGGCACTACCTTTCCTTCAGCAGTCACATCCAGCAGAAAGCTGTAACTATAAAGATGGGGGTTAATGCAACACTTGCTAACAAACCAGCCAGGATTAAACTTTTTTTTTTTCATAATTCCCTATTGTGTTTGTAATTTGACAGTCTCTTTTTTTTTTTTTTTTAATATTTTGTTTGTCTATTTGTTGTTAAAGCATTTTTATTACAGAGCATAACTCTGGTTAGCAGAAAGGAGCAGGGGCTGAGCAGGTAATGTAGGGACGAATGCTTTGTGTTACCGGAGGTGTGATGGTGGCTCTCGGACTGCCGGCGAGGACAGGACAGCCCTGAGGCAAATCCTGCCCCAGCTGTAGCAGTTCATAGACTGTTGTGTTAGCAGAGGAGAATTGTGCACAGGAAGCCCCAGTCACATCCATTCCCAGTATTAGCATGACCCCAGCACCTCCCGCACTGGGGGCTCTTGGGGGTGGCAGGCAGCCAGTCACAGATACTGTTCACCTGCTGGAGAGGCCTCATGGAGGGGCGCAGAAGGGGTGTTCTTGGAGAACAGTTTTACAGCTGCAGAGAAACAATGAATTCCCTCCTCAGTCCCTACCAAAGGAGGATTTTTTAAATTCTTGTGTTTTCTTAGATGCAAGAATATTGCATCTATTTTGCACCGTGTCCAGAAAATGAAAATTACTGCACTCTATGTAAAAAAAACCAAACAAAACCAAACAAAAAACCCATCAGAGGCATTTTGAAATGTTAAGAGTCTAATGATGGACATTTTACAGACAAAGAAGCCATCTGAAACCATTGCAAGGACTAATATGGAAAGGCAGCCCACTTGCAGAGCATAAGTGCCTGTCTTTAACCATGTTATTATACATATCTCAGGCTTGTCATTACCAAATCTTACCAATTTCCCTGACAAATTTTTTCCTGCTGGGGAGGAAAAAAAGTGGTGCTGACTGTATGGGGCTCTAAGGTAGCATAATTCACACACCAGGGAGTGGAGAAGCAGGTGTTAGAATGCAAAAATTTAAACGCAGGTTTGCTGCTGTGGCTTATGTGGCCTCAGCAGCTGTGCTCAAGGACTTCAGAGCATGTCTTGATCTGATGGTTAAAGCTTGGTAGAGGAAGAGCAAGGTTTTTAAATCCATGGGGTAACCCTGATCTCTAGATGAGAGAAATTTAACAGTGTAGGAAGCTAATTCTTACGAGGTTTGGCATTTGCTACACACAGCCTCAAATGCACGAATCATCCAAAAGTCTAAATATACAGTGAAAATTAATGAATGTTACCTAATGCTGCCCCTAGCTATAGTACAGTAACTTTTGTTAGAGTTTTCCCATTTGGAGAAGATCAAAAACCAAATATTAGAACAAGCATGTAAAAGTATGGGAAATATCATTCTCGTAGCTTTTGCAGTTTTTCTCACTTTCCTGTAAAGAAAGCTAAAACTTAAGGAAAACAACTTTTTACAGACAGAAAGTTCATAGATGAACCATAAATTCCAAGAAGACAGGTAATTGTTCCCATAACTCATGTGATATGAACTATAAGCAATTGTAGATTTTTCTAATGTGGGTGACGGAAGCACAAACCTTATTTATAAGGATACTAAGCAGACAAAATCTTCAGTGCAAGAAAGGAACTCTTCCCAGAAATTACAAATGAAACCCAACCCTAAGATCACTTTATAAAAAACATTGAGAGAATCCATATGGCTGTCTTACGACACCATTTTCATCGAAGTCTCATCTCTTACATATCTTTAGCAGCAATTTTTACGTTTCGCTAAACTCACTTATTTGAAGCAACCTTATTAAAAGGAATAAAGTCTCTTAATGCATACTTTCTTTCAACTTTTCAGCTGTTGCAGCCTGATGTATGTATAAATCTGAAACACAGATATGAGTAAACAATAGGGTTTTCTTCACACTACTACCTTCCACTTGCTAACCTTGATGTTAGCTGCTGTACTCATTGAGCAATGAGCACTGCATGGCCAGGCTGCAACTACACGCATGTCACTACACATGTGCTGATTTACCATCTGGCTCCTTCCAAATAAGATGCTCAGAGTCACTTTATTCGATCTTGAGGTAGCGACAAATTTTCAACTGCTTGATTGAAATTGATCCAGGCTTACTCATTAATTCTTTTTTTTTTTGTAGGAAACTAGGCTAAAAACTGTTTTCTCTATTGTGTGGTTTAGAGATAGGAATCACAAGTACTACAACAGGAAATTAATGCTTTGCCTGTATCGTGCTGTCTGCAGAGACCTGTGTAAGCTGAGGTTATGGCAGCATGCATTCTCAGAAGTACTGCAAAGAGGAATAGCTAATGAAATACACATCCAGATGAAGAATAGTTACAAATAAGTGCTCACATAGGTGTGTCTGCTCATGTTGGCTGTACTTGGTCCAGATGGATCTCTTACAAATGAAGGAAAGAAGAAAAGCAAAAAATTTAACGTTATCAGTGTCTTGTAACATGTATAAACCTGTAAGGAATAACACTGAAGTACTTCAGATTGGGGTTGTTTTGTTTCTTTGTGTAATCTAGATAATTTTTTCACTTGGAAAAACTGACATAAAAACATTTCAGGAGGCAATCAGAATGCACACTCATTTTACAGCAAGACATTCTTTATCTCAAAGGTAATTAATAGGCTGTGATTAAAGAATTCTCCAGGCATAGACAGCCAGGAGCTTCTTAAATGAGTGTTTAAATGAGTCTTTAACGTTTTGATTTTAATGAAGTAAGACATTAAAGAGTGTTAACTAACTGTGCTTTCAACCCGTATGGGTAAGAAAATACTGCTTGATTAAAAAAGACCTTTCCATCACCCTTGATACAATAAACTTTTTTTCAACTAGTTAATCTACTCTGACTTCTCAGAAATTATTTAATATGCTCATATATGTATTTGTGTAGTCTTTAAGTGCAGGTGTTGTTCTGTTGTTCACTGTACGCTACTCAGAGCATCTGTTGCTCACAACTCAGAGCAGATCTTGCTCCAACTGTAATTACGCGCAGTGGTACAAGAGAAGTGCAAGTCCTGGCATAACACACATGACGAAGTACATGAGTGCAACACAACAAACAATATTGGAGTGGTGATGTAAGATTGCACAGAGAACACTAAAACAAACCAGTGACTATGTCTTCTTTTTAAGGACAGCTTAAAAGCTTGTCTGTGGGGACAATTGAACAATTGTGTTTGGTAAAAGGAGAAAAAGACAGATGAAAGTACATGAAGGTCCCCTGTTTTAAATCTCCTACAGAGAAATGAGCAGAGCTTGTGTACTCTTTCTGTTTTGTGTCTTATTCCTCACTTCTGGCTATTGTACACTAGTGTAAGACGGAGGAAGAAAGGCAAAAAAAGCTGATTAGTCTGTGCTTTCTGAATTTCAGCAGCCTGGGCTTTTTGAGTATGTAACTTGAGATGTGAACAGTTCTGAATATGGCCTCTGAATAGTGGTTCTCTTTCCAGCTTTCTGAAATGAGGCATGCAAGAATTCAGGCACTCTGAACTGCTTTAGGAAAATGCAGGTCATCACCTGTAAAATGAGTGATCGACACAGTTGGGAAGTATTTTGGATCTTTGATTAAAAACAGTATAAACCACTGTGGGTGTGTATATGCCTACATACATACATGTATTCATAACGTGTTTGGTTCTCTATGTGAATAGCTCATACTGGAAAATAATATTTGATTATGTATTGATATTTCCTACAAAGTGTAAGGATGAGGCGGTGAAGCATCCCCTGTTACTCACACGAGGGAGAAACCCATACTTTGACTTGGGAGATTCAGCAGTCCCAAAGTGGGAGCAGGCAGCCTTTCAGAATGCAGTTAGTGTACAAATTGCTTTGCCCCACAAGTGTTCGAAGCCAATAATTCATGAAAGTACATTTCATTGTATTATCCTTCCCCATGTACATATAATTCTGCTTTTTCAAGAATGTATTTCCTAATTAATGTCAATCATTTTACTCCATTGCTGGAAAAGCTTTCAGGACCTTAGACAAAAACTAGCCCTGTTTTAAGCAAGAGCTTACACCTCAGTGGTGTATGTAGTAGTCAGTTAACATCCTCACACAGTATTGGACTTAATAGAAAAAAAAATGAAATAAATAAAATTCCATAAGCAGTATATTGAATATTTGGACAGTATAAATACTACACTATAAATATGAAAACGAGTGTCATAGTATAATCAAATGATTTTTGAAAAAAACCCCAACCCACCACCTCTGTTTTTTTCTTAAGTTAAAAACTTAAGCATTCAGCTACTACTATGACTTGTTTCATTTGTTAGATCTCTGCTATAAAGTTTGTTCTTACAGTGTCTTTGTTCATACATAGATAAAATGTTTAGCAATGTCAATTTTGTACTACTTGAGTTACTGGCAGGTGTACTGAATCAGACAGTTTAACATTCAGACTAAAGAGCACCCTTATGGCCTTGCCAAAATTTGCCCTGTCTGCACTGAACACAGCTCACAAGTGCTTTGCAGCTGCCATGTTTTCTGCTGAAGTTTAATATTCCAGGTCTACAGAGCTTGTGATCTTGTCAAAAGACTAAAATTGTGGCAAGGCCTCTTTCATGAAAACCTCATATTGGTCTTTTCTCATTAAAGGAAAGTAAGAGAAGGGGAAGTGAGGCGTTTAAATAAGGCCTGATGAAACTATAGCCTTGAAAGCTGTCAGTCCTCCATCACACTTGCATGATGTGGGCTCCAGATGCCAAGTTTGTGATGTAGAGAGATACTTGACATCTAAGCACTGAAAAGGATGTGGTGACAGCTCAAATGCCTGTGTCCTCTGCTGTTCTCAGTGCTGTCAGGTTGTAAGGGATGTTTCAAAGCATTAACAAAGCTGTGATCACTATACTCTGTCTGGTTTATAACTTGGAATTGTGTTTTCTTACAGGGTTTTTTACACAGATCTCTACCTTAGCTGATGTTCAAGAGAATGTCATGGAATATCTCCATGTTCTTAGCCGACCAAAGGTTATTGACCAAGAGCATGATGTAGTATGGACTGAAGCATACATTGACAGCACTGTAAGTCCTTATGATAAAGCATTTAATACACATTTACTGCATATAACAAGGAATTAGGAGCAAAACTGTTGTGGCAACAACACTAGTTGTACATCTGATTTCCGTTGATGGTGTGTTCTAATTCAGTGTAAAGATCAGAACGTGGTATCTTTGTTACAAGCAAATAATTCAAGATTACTGAACTTCAGCAGATATTTATACATTGCAAATTCCATAGAAAATAATGAAAGGAAAAGGAGTAACAGCGTAATTGTAAAACTGACCTTCAAATGTATGTGCACACTGAACAGAAATCGACTAGCTTGTGTAACAGCTTTTTCTATATGTTTTAAAACATGTCAGTGAATATGCCAGTATGAAAGCATAGACTCACAAGAATCAGAATTTTCAGTAGATCAAGATCTAGAGGGGAACCTGTGAAGTTTTGGGGAAGAATAATGAGAGGATTCTGCCTTCTAAAGTGGGTTGAAATGCTAGCAAAATTGTAAATATCCAATTTTAATTTTACATCCTTGTGGAAAATTAGGGTTGAAGCAGAACTTCCTGTTATGCAGTGACTGATACTTCTCTGTCATTTGTGGTAAATAATCACATTTGCAGATAAAGGTTGGGTTTTCTTGGGTTGGTCTGAAATAACTTTTTATCTATATTCTTTTTCTTATTATGTTTCTTTGGATCCAATTAAAACATGTTGGTGTTTATATTATCTGTAAAACAAGAGCTTGTAGCAAATATCTGTCATTTAGTACAAGTGATGCCAAATATTCAATATGAATAGATCACAGATGACAAGTGGCAAAGCTGTTTGTTTCTTTTTGTTTTAAACTTTTACTTTCCTGAAGATGGGACAAGGTGAGAGAATCTCATCAGCTTCATTTTGAATATTTGGGGTGGTTTGGGGTTTGTTTGCTTGCTTGTTTTGTTTTGAGTCCCTTGCTTCTAGAAGGTTTAGTTTTTAATCAGTAGTCTAGGAAAAAACAAACCACCCTGGGAATAGAGTTTTGCTACTTTTTCACATTTGAAAATGTCTTTTCGATTCTACAGTTCTAGCCACGGCCAATGTAAATTAAATAAAAATCTGCAGTTATGAAGGAGAAACAAAATGTTGCTTGGAAATACAGCTTTGGAGGGAATTTACTTCTCTCTGTTTCCTTTCTCAAAAGAGCATATTAACCCGGTCTCCCTTTTGTTCTCTTCCTTTTATTGAAACAAATGGATGAAAGGAACAGACATTATCTGCTATTGCTGCCCATGAAATGGGGAGATGACTAGGAAAACCTAGTTCTCATTCATTTCTTGCATCTGTATGTTTGAAGTAACCAGTGTGTCTATAGATGTTGAAGGAAGTTTGTGTATTTGCTAGAGAGGGTAACAGGAAGAGATCCGTGTCAATGGTGTCTTACTGCAGCTCTCCTGCTTCTCTTTTTCCTACAAATCTTGTATTAAAAGTGTTGCAAACAAAATTTTCCTCCTTGCTCAGCACCAAGTCCTCCCAACAAAGTACAAATGCTCCTTCAGAATTCATTTTACACTTCACTATCTCTTTCTGGTTTTAATCTGTATTTCTTTGATCATTGCAGGGAGAAAAATATTAAGAAAAGTTAGTCTTACTTTCAGTGGTTCTCCTGTAGGTTATGGAAAGGCTAAGGAAAATGAACAAGTTAATGTGTGAAACACTGAGGGAGTACAGCAGGGGTGACTAAATGCGAGTGAACGTAAGGACACTAGAGGGAGTGGAGAGAAGGAATTTTGAGAAAACAGGGCAATAAAAAACAATGGAGATGTGACATTCTTGAATAAAGGAACTGTTGACATACAAACAAAAGCTGGTTTACTGTAATAAAAATAAAATACTTCCAGTTTTTTCTCTTTCTTTTCACTAAGACTGACTAATGTCACTATACATACTTACATATATACATACATACACGTATATACATTCACACTCAAACTCATACTCAGCTGTGTGCACTATTTTTAACTGTGTGAAAAATTCACTCAGGATCCTAGTGGGTTGGATGTTATAAGAAAAGATTTAAAAATAGAATGCCATGATCTGCTTAGTTGCAAGCTACCTTTCTCCTCCCTCTTCCACCCCCCTCCCTTCAAAAAAAACTTACAAAGGAGCAGGACAAATTAGGGTAGTCAAATACAAAACACTGGAAATAGCAATGAAGGGAAGCTTGTAACAAACCAGATGTTCTTCTGTCTCACCTAAAGCTGCCTGGGTGCTTTTTTCAGACAGATTCCCTGCCCATCTTTAGTGTCTTGGCAATGGAAATGCCACCTAAATAATCCTCTCCACCCCTTAACTTGTTGATTTCCACAGACAGTTTGTATACCTACTTATCCTAGCTGCTGCTTGGACCTTGTCAGGTTAGAAACAATGTGTTTCCGAACAGCTTAAATGTTGTCATCATCCAGCCGTGTCAGAACAGCCAGAGATCGCTTCTCAGGGCTATATATTCGTGGTTGTAATCAGTGTCACAGTGCCCTAACAGCATGGAGTATGCTTCCCCATTCCCCTCTAGCCAGATATCAGAGCCAGTTGGCCAGCTGTGCTGTTTCTGAACAAGCAGCATTAGGCTGGAACATACTAGGATCCGGACAGGAAGAAGCTGGACAGGAATGGTCTTTGGATACAGAACATTTCCCCTGATGCCCCAGCCTGTTCTCATCCAATATTTGTCCAGGACAAAGTCATCTGTGAAAGCCAGAAGTTAGGTCATTGAAGTGCTTGATTACCATTTAGGAATATTCCCAGTAGAATTTTGCTACTAAAACAAGGCACCTAATTCCTGTCTCAGTTCACCTTTCCCATAAGAGGATGTCTTCAAAACATTCAAGCAGCTGCCTCTTCAGCCTGGCTTTCACACTCCGAGGTGCTTCACTTACTGTTAGAAAAGTGTATGACATTTGTAGACCTGGAAATCCCTGGCGAAATATTGTATGCAGAAAATGGATGGAGGAACCTGTGTATGTGTCTGGTCCATGTTGCCTTTGAAACTGTCGGGATCAAACCTCTAATAGTGGAAGGGATTATAAAGCAGCGGAGATTGGGCTTCTCTGGGTGAGTCCTTACTGCACAGGCAGCTGAACTGGCTTGCTCTTTTCTGCCCCCAAACTTTGTTCTCTCCCCAGTGTTTCCTGCCGTTTCAAAGAGGTAGCCAGCCAGCTCCCAGGGTCAGTTTTAGTTACCCTCTTTCAGAAAACTCTTTGTTTCTTCCCTTACACACAGGATTTTGTGTTGGAAACATTATTATCAGTGACTCAAAGCCTCATTTCTTTCAAAAAAAGGTCTTTTGACGTAGGAGTGATGTAATCTTAAAAGGTGATACTGACTCTCAGTGAAATTTAACAGATTTGTGAAATAACTTGAACTTCAGTCTGTGGAGAACTGGGATGATTTCTCATTCTACTTGGTTCAGTCATTCATTTGAGAAATAGACTTCACAGACTTAGACTTGTCTAATTCTAAAGTCAGCTTCACAATAGTTGGAATGTTCATCCTGTAATAGGCTGGTAGTTGGAGTTGGATGTCTAGTTGAAATCTTCCAAAGGTACTCTTTCCTGAGTATAAAAGAATGCTAGAAGTTTGAAAGCATTACTGGGAGGGAACAGTTTTAAGGTGTTCGATTACATTTTTTAGGCATATGTGCATCTATAGCAAGATAGTAAGTACAAGTGAATATATTGGGGGGAAAAAGGAAAAGTGCCTGTGTATCAGAATGTTCAGGTGAAGTAATGCATAAAGGTAGTCTCTTGGGATTATGGGGAATCAACTGTAAAACACAGAAGCCCTTAATTCATTGTTATGGTAACATCTGGAATGTGGGGAAACATTACTTTTGCTGCAGGAAATAAAGAAGGACTGGACTGGCCCCTGGGTTCCCACTGTTTAAAAGCTTGCGATTGAGAATTTGTTTATTGGGGCATATAATTTGGCCTACTTGGACCTTTGTTAGCTCTTCCTGGTGAAATTTGTTTCCCATAAATGTACCTGAATATATTATCTGGATCTAATGCACCGTTGAGTTCATCTCCTTCAGGCTGTTAGTTTCAAGCTGGGAAGATTCAGGCATACATTACTGTGTTGGTTCTGTTCAGCTTCCAATCGGAGGTTTCCTTTGCATAAAAAGAGCAAATTATTATTTCATTTAATATTTGAGATGACTGTCTGGCACTTCAGAATTTAAGAGTTCATTTTTTAAAAAACCCAAAACATTCTGAGTCTTTTTAGGTAACGATTCATCATACTTTGAATAATGAATAGTTTTTTACTCTTTATAATTGTCTTCAGTGTTAAAGTACCATGTACCATGCATGTGCATTTGCATTATCCACACCTTCTCATAGATATACATTGAAATATGGATTTTAGATAAATGCTACAATTGCTGTTTTATACACACACACACACACACACACATCCCTCTTCTTTCTTTTTTTGAAGAAGGGATTTTTTGGAAATATTTTCTGACCAATAGGCTGATGCTGTGCTAGTAAGGCAATCTCTCAAACTTATTTCCACTTATGGGGCAGTAAATTGAGGCAACTCCACCGAGCTAAAGCCTAGACTTAAGTATTTTTGAAATGCTTATAATAGATATTACAATTACATTGCTACATTATTACATATATGATTTTAAAATTTAAATTTATTAATCCTTATCCTTAAAAAATAATTAAGGTAGTATGTAGGCATGCTTTTTACTTTGGTTCTGGTTCTTTACAGAAATTCAGTAGGAAGAATAGGAAGTTCAGACTTCTCAGGTAGCAGTCACATCAGAATCCATGTTTTAAGTATAGAAATTTAGATTCTGGGATACAATTCTTTGTCAAAGAGTGAATCCTGGAGCAAGGGAAGCAGTATACATGAAGTCCTGTGTGTAATGTACAGAAATATAAGTCCTACAGACTGAAAGCCGTAATGCTGGCGTTTTTATATCCAGGAGTTTCTGGTAAGGTATAAAAATGCTGTTTACTGCTTCTTCCATTCACACAGTTTTCTTTGTGTTCAATGCACAGAAGAGCTTTTATGAAGTAAAAAATTTAAATGGTACCCCATTTCCACTAGCTTCTATTCCCAGAGATATCTTCAAACACTTTTGGTGGCACAAGTTAATTGTGCCATTACAATAAGTGGGTGTAATTAGCATTTTTATCACAGTAAAAGGTTCCCTGGGCCACTATTTCAAAACTAACTTCTAGATTATAATGCTGGTATGCATTAAAATGCTTCTGAATGTTCAGCATGCTTATGTATGTCTAAAGCAAGTAAATATTGGTAATCACTGCAGAACTGAATGTCAGGAAATGTCATTAATCAGCAGCTGTAAAAAGAAAATTTACACATAGGCAGTAATTTTGGTGGGGTTTTTTTTCTCTTTAAATGTTTTAAAAATTAGAAATCTGCTTTGCTTTTTTCCTAGTAGCACTTTGGACTTTGTTCCATACTCTAACCCTTTGTGGCCAGTGTCTCTTAATCTCTTATAATTTACAGCTCTTTATCGGAGAATGTCATCACCATTGGCTGACTCCGAGGTTCCCATGAGAATTTCCCTTTCTTGCTTTGACATTTGAGTGAATTGGGTTAGGGAAGGAAAATCCCATGCATGGATATCAGGCCTTCCATCAGGTAGGTTTGTTCTTAAAATAAAGCTCTTCAAGCTCTGCTTTGTCTCCTGCAGATCTGCAGCACTCTTTTGAAGACAGATAGGGGAGAAAAAGTAGAAAAAGCCTTATCAGAGCTTCCGTCTGGATTAATTTTCCTCAAAAAATATAATGACCCTGGACATTTTGTCTTTTTTGAAGCTTCTGTAAGAGCATGATTGCAGTTTGAAGTTGCAGACCATCTGGTCCAGCAGTCAGCAGTTATGGTCTGCTGTATTTGCACTGGGATTTATAGATCTGTGACAGTGCTTGAAATGTTACCGATGGTGATCAATACAGCTGCTTGTACACACAATAAAAAAGGATTGTGCACATAATTCTATGTGGGTGCAACATCCCTTTATGCTGATGATTGGGGGCTGCCTGTGGAAATCTTCATTGACAGTTCAATAAGAAAAAACCTTTGAGCCATGACTTTTATGAGTTCTGTGGCCCAAAATTTCCACTTGCCATAATTAAGTATTCTCGTTTTCTCCTAAAGAGTTCTAATCTGTTTGTTTTACTGCTGGATCTAGAATAAATGAATTACCATTACCAACATTAACTGTTTCAAATTCAGTAAGATCTGTGTCAACTGTCAAAACATAATGAGTGCTCAAGATAGTAAATGCATAAACCTCTCAACTGAATAGAATTAATGCACTCTCATTATCTTTCAGATACAGCTCAAAATAACAATGGATGTTGTTCTTTTTTGTTTGAAAATGCACATCTGATGTACTTATGTTAGGCAGCAGGGTGCTAATCAGTGCAAGAAATGCTGTGCCACTTAAATTTGAGCTTAGAGCCCTTGCTCACACACCAGTACCCGAGTCATGGTGCAGGGTGTCCTAATAAAACACACAAATTGAAACTCCTGAAATAAAAATTGGGATATGCAAAGGGAAATGAAGTCCATAATAACGTAGTGGGACTGTAGATCCTTTAAATAAGAATAATTTGTGCCTTGTGCCATGCAAACATGCCATGCAAACAGCATATACAATAGTGACATGCATATGCATTGGTAGCATCTATGCACATGTATGTAAGTATATAAGCACCTTTCAGCTTTTGAAGTAAACTACTTCGTTTGATAAATTACATGTTTGCTTTGCTCCACTGCTAGTGCTGGAAGTTATGCTATTAGGGCAATTTCCACTGATTGCATTAAGCAAAGAATATTACTACAGAGAACTAATTGCTAGTTGTCAAAGTCACTAGAAAAAATGCTGTAAGGAAATAGCAATATTTATTTTAATGAATTAACACTTTTCATGTGTATTGCTTATATGGTATTTACACTATAAAATGCTATATATGATACATCAAAAAGATGTTTAAAACATCAAAAACAAAAACAAAAGTCCTGCACTTAGAGGAACATAAAATTTCCTGCTGGGGACGTGGAACATGGAATGCCATCTGTATTATATGGCACTGAGAAAACTGATTATGTTTGGACCTCTATTTCATAGCAGATGGGTTCATTAAATTTAATAGCCTCCAGAGCCTTTAGAAACAGTGTTAAAAACATGTGGAACATGCTGAGACACTTCACTTCTCGCCCCGCAGTCATTACAACTCTGGCAAAGACTATAAATATTACAGTACTTTATTTCCATTGAAACAGATTACTATTATAATTATTTTTTCCTAGTGTACATTTACATGAGAAATGCAGAATATAAATTGTACTTTTTCAAAGTTTGAGATATGCAGTTGATTTCTTTAAATGCATTTTACAGTTCTTTGCACTTGGAGGCTTTGATAGAGAACTTATTTTTATCTTCTTCCTGCGACATCAGCAAGCAGCTGTAATGCCACAGCAAAGCTAGATCTTAAGCAGCTCTCCTCCCAGTGTGGTGCAAATAAGACAAGCATTATGTTAAACCATAGAAGGGAAATCAGAGTAGTGTTACATCTTGGCTTTTAACTATATATCGATTCTCTTTTCCAGCATTTTATATGATAGAGTATTGATAGTTTGACCTTAGTCCCTGCTCATCATTCATCACTGGAGTATGGAGACATTAAATATCTGATTTCGAATCAGAGTAATTCCTGCAAAAACATTGCTTTAAACAGAGTAAAACCTCACCTCTTTTGGAAATATTTTCAGAATTTGATAGCTAAAGCAATATTCTAGTGCTACTTGCTTTTTGATTTTAAATGAAGATTCAAGTGAGAAGTTGTACTATGTTTAAGTACCTTGACATCCATCTAACATTGTTCTACCGCTTCAGTTACATGTTCTGATGTTTCAACTAGATGGCTTTTTTACAAACTTTTTCATATTTGCTCATGGGTTGTACTTTTTTTTTAAATAATCTAGTTTTTCAATAACCCGATCAGCTTGTTCTCATGCAATGCCATTCTCAGCAATGCTCTTCTGT
>VZTU01008758.1:2026-25236 GCA_013400835.1 Zapornia atra
CACACTCCTCCTTGGGATATCCTCCAGGGTCAGAGGCAGGCAGATTATAAAGGTCTCTTCACTGTAGTGAGCTCCAGAGAGGGAGGAAGGTGGCGGGTGTCCCTCCTGCTAGTCCTTCCCTGGTAACCAAGCTCTAAAACACGTCACCACCTCCCTGTTAGGGCGGGGTAGGCAAAAAAATCTGAAAAGACTTCTGAACAAGTTGCTCACCACCTCAACAAGACTTGAACCTCTTTCACTACTTGCTCTGCAGCTGCCTTTGACAGATTTACTCCCAGGGAAATACCTCATTGAGCCTCAGACTGGCTTATCCTTTTGAGCCCAGGACCAGCAAAGCTCTGGAGAGCAGCCACGTTTATACCATGCATGGCATGAGCAGTAGGTACCTATGGGTGAGGTGAGCCAGAGGTCTCAGTTTGGTGGCTGCGTTTAAGGAACTGCAACCCAGAAAATACCTTTTCCACCCACTCTACATCCTTTGGGCAGCTCTGTTTCCCTCCCAGACAGTCCATTCATTATTCAGGCACAGTGTATGGCATGACCAGCTCTTGCCATGAAACTCAATCCTGTCCCATTGTTTGTGACTGGCCATGATTATGAGATATCTTATCTGTATCACAATAGAAGAGATGACGCTTACCCGCATTAACCCGGGGAAGCTCGGTGTGAATGATTGTCCAGGTGCTGACCCACATACTAAATAAACAATGGGTGCTCTGATAATGGGTGCTCATCACCAGGTCTCTTCAATTATGCATAATTAATAGGACTGAATTCTCTCTTTCTCCAGTTGCTTTTAATACTTGTAAAGCTCGTTCAGAGTAGTCATCAGCTGACGTAACTCTCAAGAGAGCCAGGTAGTGCTGCTGATTCACAGCAGAAGGCTTGAATTACCTCCCAGCTGAAGGTATAAAAGGTCAGGACATGGACTCAGACCAACCAGGATGTTTATTCATAGGAAAGTGCTATGAAAAGTTAGAATACAATGTGAATATAGAGGCACGTCCTTCCTTACTTCTGGAGTTGCCAACCAATGCAAGAAACAGCCAGGGTCCTCAATATGCAACTTGGCCTCCCTTCCTCAGACAGTTAGACTTACTTAGAAGCTGCATTTTGTGTTTTGTGTCTATTTTGCAGTCCCAGATGGTGGAGGATTTCCGGACCCTACGGAAGACAGCAGAGGACATGGACCTGTTCAGAGCAAACCCTTTGTTCTTCTCTCTTTACTTGGGCCATATTATTGTAATGGAAGTTTTGGCTTGGTTAATGGTTTCATACTTCGGTACTGGCTGGATCACAACTCTCATCCTCGCCTGCATCCTTACGACTTCCCAGGTGAGAAGCAGTAGGCACAGAGCGTACGTACTGGCTATGCAAATTACTCAGGAGAAGGCCAGTGTGTGCTGAATTTTTCATATTGGATCAACTACCAGTGCAAAACATTGACACCAGGGAAAAATATTAACAGCATACCTGCCACCAGTGTCTTCTGGCCACCCCTACCCACTGCTGATCATGGTGGACTCCAGTGGTTTGACCCTGGCTGGAGGCCAGATGCCCACCAAAGTCACTCTATCGTTCCCCTTTTCAGCTGGACAGGGGAGAAAATAGATAGTCTCAGGGCAGGGAGAGATCACTCAGCAGTTAGTGTCATGGGCAAAACAAGACTCAGCACGGAATACAAAACACCCATCTAATTAATTACACACACCACAAACACACTATGAAAACAGAGCAGGATAATGAGAAGTAAAAACAAATCTTAAACACCACCCCCCACCCCTCCCTTCTTCACAGACTCAACTTTATCCATGATTTCTCTCCTGTTCTCTCCCCAGGTGGCACAGGGGGAGATGGGAATGGGGGTTGGGGTCAATTCATGACAAGTTGTTTCCCTTAGCCGGGGGTGGGGGGCATTCATTCCTCACCCCCTTCCCCTGCTGCATTGTGGAGTCCCACCCACGGCAGACAGTCCTCCATGAACTTCTCCAGCGTGAGTCCTTTCCCACAGGGCTTCAGCACTGCCCCAGCGTGGGTCACTGTTATGGGTGCAGTCATAAATCACAGAATGTCTCTCAGTCTCTCTGGCACAGACTGCTCCAGCCTGGTCCCCCAGAGGGTCACAAGCCCCACCCCCCAGCAAACCTGCTCCGGTGTAGGTCTCTCTCTCTATGGGTTGTAGGTCCTGCCAGGAGCTTGCTCCAACATGAGTCACAGGGTCTTCAGTATAGCTCCACCTGCTCCAGCGTGGAGCCTCTCCATGGGCTGCAGGTGAGGTTTCTGCTCACCAACATCTTCCATGGGCTGCAAAGGGAAAACTTGCTCCCCCGTGGTCTTCTCCATGGGCTGCAGGGGCATCTTTCTCTCCAACACCTGGGGCAACTCCTCCCTCCCTTCTTCCCTGATCTTGGTGTCTGCAGTTTTTTATATCTCACTCCCTCCTCTGGTGGCAAAAAGCAGCCATTTGTGGGGTTTTTACCCCCTTAAATATGTTATGACAGAGGCACTACCACTGTCGCTGATTGGCTCGGCCTTGGTCAGCAGCAGGTCTGTCCTTCAGCTGGCTAATATTTACTCTGTCTCGCCAAGGGGAAGCTTCTAGCAGCTTCTTGCAGAAGCCACCCCTGCAGCCACCCCCTCCTCCCCGAGAACCTTGCCATGCAAGCCCACAAGAGCGGCTCATTCTTTTTTCTCACTTCTTTGGCCTTTTCTTACACTTATTGACAGACTTGGCAGTGTTAGGTTTATGGTTGATGATCTTGAGGGTCTTTTCCAAGCTGAATGATGCTATGATTTTATGATGTCCTCCAGAAGGAAAACAGAGATCTTCATCTTCTCAATTCAGTTAATTCCCTCTCTCCCTCACACTCACAACTTGCCTTCTATCTCCATTTCCTTTTCTGCTTAACTCTGATTTAAACAGCTTCCTAACTACTTGATTTCCTTTCCTTCCAGGCTCAGGCAGGGTGGCTTCAACATGATTTTGGACACCTCTCTGTCTTTAAGAAGTCTTCCTGGAACCACATTGTCCACAAGTTTGTCATTGGACACCTGAAGGTAAAGGACATGATGGACCCAGGGCACTGTGGAAACACCTGCAGTCACTTTGACTATGTCAAAGTAGGAAACTGCACCTCTACCCCTTCCACTGAGCAGTGCACAGAGAATTTAGCAACCACTCCACACGGAGTTGTTGTGCAGAAGAGATCAGAGATCATAACCATAGCTGTTAGAGAACACAAGAGTTCCACAAGCTTCCATGGAACCACACCAATTTATAGCAGCTGAGGACAAAGCTCATATTCATTGCATAAAACCCTACCGTATTTTTACCATGTGCTCTGCTTAGGTATGGTATCTTTCAAATGTCTCATCCTGCTACATCCCATCCATTCAATATGCCTTCAGAACTTGCATCCTGGGCAAGGTTTGGTGCAGCCCAGGCATTTCAGCATCAACTTGCAGTAGGAACTTAGAGAGGGTGGCACATAGCTTTACCCGTTCTCCCAAACCCACCTCACAGGCATAGGCCATAGAGATAAACTGGCGTAATAATCACCAAGGCAGAAGGAGGATTTATTGGTGGACGTCATAGTGTTAGGTTAATTAAGGGTCTTTTCCAACCTAAATGACTTTATGATTCTGATCCAGCTTCTGAGAACAACTTCACATGTGGGAAGACATCATGACATGCAACTCAGGATGTATTTATTGCCTGTCCTTCCAATATGAATGACCCTTGGCAAGGGCAAACCAGCTCTCTGAAACCAGTAGTCTCATAACAACTGACAGCAGAGACACTTACAGCTTATTGCTGTTTCAGAAGCACAGTTTGGCCAGGTTTACTTTATATAAAGGTAATCCTATCATCAGAGGAACTGTACTTTCCCATGGATTAACTCCTTGTTCTTGTATCTGCCCAGGGTGCCTCTGCAAACTGGTGGAACCACCGTCACTTCCAACACCATGCCAAGCCAAACATATTCAAGAAGGACCCAGATGTGAACATGCTGCATATTTTTGTCCTTGGAGATACACAGCCTGTTGAGGTAAGGCAAAGTGGGTAAAACATGGAAAAGCATTGTCCTAAAGGGCTTCAGAGAATGCTTGTGTAATACCAGGAGTTGGCCAGTATTGGTAGATATGACATACATGGTCAATGCTTTCTGGAATGCTAAAAAAGAAATGAGTGATCCAGGGATTTAATCTGTCTCTGTTGTCCAAGAGGAGTTTGGCTCTTGAATCCTCACAAGCCTTACGCTCAAGAGCGAGATATGGATAGTTCCCTATCCATTTCCTGTATTTCCCACAGAGCAAAGTCTTTTGGGATAGCTTGGGAAGAGCAATGAGGTGGGACTGGAAAGAAAGTAGAAAGCTGTTAAAGGCAACTTTGTCCTGCCCACTTGAAATATTAACATGAGGGGAAAATATGGTGTTCCCTGGTACATCATCAAAAACATTTCAACGCTGATCTTCCATTTCCACAGAAAATATCTTCCAATATTAGTCAGCCCAGCTGTGCCCCAGATAATCTGTACAAGGTCTCTGCACTGAAGCATTTGCCATGCAGTTGAGGGAATATTGCTTGTATAATACTTTCTTACATTAACCATGTACTGACATGCTGAACATGCAATAACAGGCTCTGTCAAGGGATCTAAATTCAATCTGCCTTTCTGGAGCCCAAATATTTACTGTCTACTGTATAAAAGCCTACACAAGGGACATAAAGTATCTGCTGCCCTTAGTCTTCTTTACAATTGAACAAAGATTTCTAGTTTTAAAAGCAAACCAAAGAAAACAAAAACACTGCTGCAGCAAGTACAACATGGGGAATACAACATTAAAAAGTTAATGGTTTCTCAGCCAGCTTTTAGACTACTGAGAAAGTAACTCCAGACACATGTAGGGGGGACACATGCTGATATATGCTGGTATAGACAATGTCTGGCACACACAGAATTTTCAAGAGGCAGAAGAGCTCTTATCTATGACCAATTAAAACCTTCTCCAGGGGTATAAAAAGCCATTGGTACTGTGCTCTTAAATGTGTGGGTACGGCCCACTGGAAGACCTTGCACTTGATAACTAGGTTTAAAAGCAGACCATAATTCTACCACTTAAAATGAATTTATGGCAACAAGGAAAACTGGATCTCCCCCCTACAGAACATCTGAAGTGTGAGGTCAGTATCAGTCTATCAGTATATAATCCTTTTACAGATGATGCTAAGGACACAGCCTTTCAGAGCTCAGACCAGGGTGAATGATATGTCTGATTTATTGGTGCTACAACTTCATTGGGAAGTTGCTGTAATGGAAGCAGAAATGCAAGTTCACAGTAATCCAGGTTCTCCATGCATTACCTCCTTGTGTGAACACTCCTGGAGCTCAAAAGAAGACACTTCTGTATAGTTCTAGATATCTCACTAAGGAGATGAGGTTAGGAGACCAGGTGCTCTTGACTGCTTCTTTTCCATTAAGAGAAACGGGCAACAACCCAAGGTCCAAACCTGTGTTTGGAGAAACATCTTTGTACCTACTCTATGTAGGTAGATTGTAGTAATACAGAAATTGGTGCAGAATAGCTCTCAAGAATAGCACTCTATTTCCTATCATTTACATGTCAAACCAGTGACACAACATGATAGATTTCAGCATGGCTGTGCGACTTGCTGTAGTAACACAGCTGTAGTGTGTAGACCCACACTAGTTTCCCCACTGTTGGTAAAGTAAGCTGGCTAATGGCAAGAGTTCATGGGGACTGCATGCTGCAGAAATCAAAAAGGATCTGTGATTGGGACACTTTGCATGGATGACTACCCAAGGGTCATTGTCTTGCAGTGGCATCCCACATAGTGACTTACCAAAGGTCAGACTTTATGCCTATCACATTTGCATTGATAATGGTGGAAATGATAGCAGCCCTTACCACTGCCACAGACATGGCAGGAGATGGGGAAATGCATTAACATGCCATCGGGCTCTCAAGTAAAAAGACATTATCTGAATACGAGGCCAGAAGACTTTTAAAAATTAATTTACACCTACCACCATTGCACAAGTCAAGACATTTAACCTTTACTGATGTGGGAATTGAGTCAAAACTCTCCAGTCAATAAATAAAGAGCTATCACAGAGAATCTTCTCTTTCACATGAGTGTCATAATCCAAGTCTGAACTTTCTTCTCTGTGCCCTGCAGTATGGCAAGAAGAAGCTGAAGTACCTGCCTTACAACCACCAGCACGAGTACTTCTTCCTCAGTGAGTATCTGCCCTGCACTCCTCCTATTTTCCTCAACTGCCAGTTGACCTTTCCAGCCCTACTATGTTAGCAGAGCAGCTCCTTAAGTCTCAACTCATTCTTCCCTGCCTCAGGACCACCATCCCCCATTCAGGTCCCCAAACCAGTTCAGTATATTCTCAATTATATCCAAGCATGCTGAACATTGTCAGCATGGTCGTGTAAAGCAAGGCGAACAACTGGGACTGGGAAATAACTTCTGTGTGAAAGACTCCATGGAAAAAAATGCATGTTGACAGTCAATGCTCTTTGATAAATCAAGATGAATGGGTGTGAAGTAGAACCTCCTTTCTTCATCTCACCTCTCTCACCAGTGCTAGGCAGACTTTCCCTAGAACCAGTCCTAAATCACTGGCTCAGTCTCACATCACATGCCTTTCCACCCCTCTGATGGCCAAAACATTTCCCTTTGCTTTGCAGTCTTCCCGCCTCTGCTCATCCCCGTGTATTTCCAAATCCAAATCATCTCGACCATGATCAGGCGCAGGTTCTGGGCGGTGAGTGAAACCTTCCCTCAATCTCTATGTGGTCCAGCTTGCTCATAAGAAATCACACAAGTAGGGAAGGAGGCCCATGGGCAGGGGTCTCACTTCGCTGTATTAACTACCCAGTCTTTCTAACACTACCAGCAAGAACATGTTATATGAGATGGGCAAAGTGACACCTGATGTCTTCTCTCTTCCCCTAGGACCTAGCCTGGGCCATCAGCTACTACATGCGCTACTTCATCACATACATCCCATTCTATGGTGTTATGGGATCCCTGTCTCTCCTCACTTTTGTCAGGTAGGAGATAAAGGGTCTCCCTGCTGCCCTCACCTCCTTCCAGCGTCACACAAACAAAGTCTCAGCCATTCTGTGCTGCACAGGCCTTCCCTATTTAGGTCCTCTGGAATTGTTGACCTGACTGTGTGTTATCTTGGATGTTCCCACTGCTTCGCTCAACTCTACCTCCCCACATCAGGGTTGATTCGGCATCTTCCCCTGCCCTTGTGATGGTTCAGCCATGATTCTCCTTTCCTTTTTCATTCCCTGTTCCCACATGCTGCCCAATCCCAACACATTTATGCATTTTTTTCCACTTTGGTCAAGGCTGGACTCTTCCAGAGTACTTCAGGCCACCTTCTTCTCAGATTGCTGGAAAGGTAATTCATGAGCCCTCCTGAGCACTGTATGTGCTTCCCAGGAAGTGAAATGCTCACCACTTCTCCAGTGTGGAAGACTGCATGGCCTGTACTCTGTCAAGTACCAAAGGACAGCATTTAGTACCAAAGGACAGCATTGGTTTTAGGAAAACATTTCACCACAGTGAAAAACATTTTCTAAAAAATAGAAATAATTTGAGTGAAAAGGTGACAGAGGTACAACCCCCTTCCCAATTTTACACCTTTTCCCTCCACAAAATTTAATGTCACTGTTTAATGACTTAAATTTTCCAAGTTTCAAAACAACTTTGGACCTAAGAAAAACAGGAGATTCAAAAGATGTACATTGTGTAAGTGCCCAGACAACATTTTCAGTCTGAAATCAAGCGGAAAAACATTACAACCAATGTATTATTTCCAAATAATATTTCGGTTGAGCCAGAAGTGCAAGAAGAAAGGCAAAACCCCAAATTCTGGTCTAAAGACCAGAACAAGGATGCTTCTGCCCAGCTACCTTATCAATACATATCTAAGCCTTCGCACAGAGAAACTACTTTGGGTACAGAGAAGTACATTGCTGCTGTACACATGCTAAAACTGCAGCTATAGAAAATAATTCATAAACAAGCCTCTCTAAAGTGACACACAGCTCTGGACAGAGCTGAGACTTATGGTAAAGGCACCGAGAGAGCAAAAGGAAGCTGGGAGCCCCGGTGTGCTATGCATAACTCCCAGAAAGCTACCACCAATGGGCAGGCAGTGTCTAAAAAATATATATATATCTCCATCTAGCAATGGGAAAGATGAAAGCAGTTCAGAGAATTTCTAAATCAAGGCTTGTTTTTTTTCAGGGAGTTTGATCACTCTTATTTACCAAAAAGCAAAAGTAGCCTGAGAGGTCAATCCAGTTCTGAGGAAGAGGAATAACCCAGTCTAATGTCCCACTTGTATCCCAGTTCTGTCAGCCCCAGAGGTATAATGAGAGAAAGGGAAGTTCATCACAGAAGTGATTTTCTCTGAGTTCACGTAGAAAGGTGTTTACTTCCATACCTCAGAGAAACACAGTCCTCACGTGGTATGTCTCCTGCTGCTCCCCATGGACCCCACTCTATTTGCCTGTATTCTATCCTGGTCTCCAATACTGATTGTCATGCTTTCCACCTGTTTGTTTTTGAAGGTTTCTGGAGAGTCACTGGTTTGTGTGGGTCACCCAGATGAATCACATTCCAATGGAAATTGATTGTGAGAAGCACAGAGACTGGCTTAGTTCTCAGGTAACTGGGAGGGGAAAAAGTGCCCCTGCCTCACCCCAAAGCAGATTAGAAACTTACTCAAAGAGCAGATGGGTTACCATTATCCTCATGTACTGGTGCACAGTCTCTGTCCATGACCCCTCACATAAAGATATTCTCCTCATGCCAGTAATGTTGAGTCAAGACATGGAGGTCCAAACCTCTATTTTGATTTGACAATCAAAAGGTTCTTTCAGATTTGAGGCGGTTCAAGAAGCATGATGTGGCTTTCCTTGTGGTGTATTTTTTGCATATACATATGAGCAAATAGAAGAGTCCCAATGAAAGTCAAAGCTGAAGAGAGAGCTCAATACATTTCTGAAGTTTATATTTCAGCAATAAGGACTGAATTGAAACTCAGCTGCTTGTCAATGTCTGGTCATACAAGTCCACCCTGCTGAAAGGACACCTCTTACTTACCTCAGTCCAAGGCCTGTTCAGACCCAGACAATAATGACAACTTTGACACTGACCATATGAATTTAGTATAACTGAGCTGTGAGAAGCAATCATCTCATGCGTTAAGTAGTATAATTAGTATACGTTAATGGGAACTTCAAGGTGAGCTTTTAAAGCCTGGCAGTCAATTTCCATCTCTTTTGCTAAAAGCACTATTCAGGAAAGCACCAAAGCCTTTTTTTTAACTTAAGCACATGAATAGATTCACTGAAGTCATGGGAGTGTTCAGATGTTCACCTCGAGTTTTCGTGTAAGCACTTTATGCAACTGGAATTTGTAGACAGAGAGAGATGGTGAGAGTGAGAGATTTGTGGAGGGGTAAGGTAAGTGAGATATATTGGGTGGGAGGGAGAATCGGGTGTCTGTACTAGAGAGAAAGGGGTAAACCTCTCGGACACTGAGGTGGCTTTATGATGCATTACGCAGGGGATGAGGAGAGTGTCTCTTGTGGTTACTATGTAGAAATTACAGCTTAGCCGAATATAAAAGGGTTTCAACGCTACCGAATATTATACTCATCAATAGCAAGAACAGCTAAGAAATATTTCCAGATCTTGCGCTTAAGGCAAACCAGGCAACAGCTAAGCAGGACAGGGAATGCTGGCTTTCCATGTCCTTGCATTGTTTCCTCCCCCATTTTCCGTCTTGGTACTCATTAATCACCCAATCATCATTCAACAGGAGATGCTGAGAATTAGGTGTCTATACACAGACTGATGCGTCATTTGTCACCAAATGTCCACAAACTGCCGTGTTACACTGTCCCTTTTACCACCGGTCAATCCTGTGGAGACATGGCCAGTGCAAGAGTTGACAGTAAGCCCCAAGGGAGGATGAAAGCTCCTCTTGCTGCCATCAGCTTGGTTGGGCAGTAATGACACAGATCAGCCCCTGCCACAGGCAGGAGGAGCTTCTCTCTGATTTTAGGGTGAGGCTTCGCTAATCTTCACAGCTTCTTTTTGCCTTCACAGTTGGCAGCCACTTGCAATATCGAGCAGTCCTTTTTCAACGACTGGTTCACCGGGCACTTGAATTTCCAAATTGAGCACCAGTGAGTATGGACTCAGAATCATTTGGCCATTATGTGGTTGTCACAACACTGGACTTGAGGGGAGGGAAAGTCTGCTAAAGGTGCATACTCGGGATGGGGCAGGATCTTCAGAGCGCTACTATATGCCAAGGAAAGATTCCCAGGCTACAGCAGGTCATTGTCTGCTCTTTCCTACAGGCATGGCATCTTTCTCTCTTGCTACCAAATACTAATATTTAACTCTGGCAATTTTAATTTGGGGTTTTAGTTAGGAGTCAGTGGTATGTGTCTACCAGTTACAGTGGCTACAGACTCAAATCCTACACTAACTACTTGAACTAGTGTATCCATTTCCAAAATCTCCTCTCCCTAACTAAAAGCACTTCAGTGTTCAACAGCATGTGGCAGCTGTATGGGACTACGCACATCCTGGGTGCCAACTTGCAGGAAAGATATTGAAACCAGATGGATAGTCTGTGGCCAGTGACAATGCAAAGTGTAAAAGAGGTGGATTTTAGGATGATCTCAAGTTCTTCTTTACCTGCTTCTCTGTTCCATGAGCTTCCAGAGGTGATAAATCGATGCACTCAGTTTTTACAAGCATCCTTGAAACAGGGGACTGTAAAGCAGCGATGCCTCTCTTTCTGGTGTCTGCTTCTACAGCTTGAGAAGGTGGCATTAATAATTAGCCCCAGTGAGCAGGCAGACAGCAATGCTCATCCCTTGGGGTGAGTCTCTTGAGTTTTCTCAGGTTTATTTTCTCTATGTCTACTCAAGCCTGTTTCCAACAATGCCACGGCACAATTTCTGGAAGGTGAAACCTTTGGTGAAGTCATTATGTGCAAAGTATGGAGTCCAATATGAAGAGAAGCCTCTTGGAAAAGCATTTGCAGACATCGTTGGGTAAGGTCCTTCTAGAATCATTTGCAGTTGCAATTCGTTTTTACGTCAACATCCTATATTATCTAGTACAGAGAATTTGGGATGCTACAGACCCTTCAGAAAGAAATTCCTCATCGATATCACAGAATCACAAGGTTGGAAAAGATCTTTAGGATCATCAAGTCCAACCATTCCAGATCTATGCTAACCCATATCCCTGAGCACTTCATCTACATGTCTGTTAAACACATCCAGGGATGGTGACTCAGCCCCCTCCCTGGGCAGCCTGTTCCACATCCCCACAACTCTTTCAGGGAAGAACTTTTCCCTAACATCTGATCTGACCCTGCCCTGGTGCAGCTTGAGGCCATTGCCCCTTGTCCCATCTCCTGTCACCTGGCTGAAGAGACGATCACCCACCTCTCTACACCCTCTTGTCAGGTCAGTGTAGGCAGTGATAAGGTCTCCCCTCAGCCTCCTCTTCTCCAGGCTGAACACCCCCAGCTCCCTCAGCTGCTCCTCATAGGATTTGCCCTTCAGTCCCTTCCCCAGCCTGGTTTCCCTTCTCTGGACACGCTCCAGGACCTTGATGTCCTTCTTGGAGTGAGGAGCCCAGAACTGGACACAGCACTTGAGGTGCGGCCTCACCCATGCCAAGTACAGGGGCACAATCACCTCCCCAGACCTACTGGCCACACTATTTCTGACACAAGCCAGGATGCCATTGGGCTTCCTGGCCACCCAGGTACACAGCTGGCTCATGTTCAGTCAGCAGTCACCCAATACCCACATGTCCTTCTCTGCTTGACAGCTCTCCAGCCAGTCTCCCCCAAGCCTATAGCACTGATATGTTGTAATCTGCTTTCACTGGGTGAATTATCTTCATATCACAGGCCAAGGAACACCAGCAGTAATGTTGACCCACAACAGAAATTACACAGCTCCATTCAGTGGACTAGCACCAGCTTAAAACAGATGGGAAGCTGCTTTGCTGTATCATGGGGGATAGAAATAACTGTCCCCCAGAGTAGCTTCTGCAACCAGAGCACTACTATCAAAGGACAAAATACCTACTGTTTAGATGGGTATTGACCTGGTCTAATAGGGGCCTTTGTCATAACACTGTTCTGACAGCTCGTGATTCTTGCTTTCAGGAGCTGGCAGCACATCTTCAGCCTGCAAAGTGAGATGAACCAAAGGGAAACGAGTCAGTTTACAGGCCGTACTGTTTCCCCTTCAAGCCCTGCCAGCAGCAAAGTACTATCCCCTATAGACATAGTTGCAGACTAGTTGAATAGTCATTGTCAGACAGACTCTGTGCAAAAAACCTCCGTGTTTCTGCCTCAGTTACTCCAAGGTGAATAATTCATGACAAGGAACATAAGAAAGTATCCTGCAGTCCAGGGATCTCCACCCCAAACCATTCTAAGCAAACGTAAATTAAAGCAGATTGGCCCCAACATGCAGAAGGGCTGAAAACTGGTTCAAGTCCTTTGGGCCTCCTATCCAACTAGTCCAGGAAAATGCAGATGACTCTGAGGCCCTGGGGGATGATGTCCAACATCCCCATGTCCCTGCACAAGTTCTCAGAAACCATCTCAGCAATTATGCGCCCTCATGATAGAAAGATCATCTCCTGTAAACAATATAAACCCACATTCCCAGCACACAGACTGCATTCGGTTTGTTCAAGGACTTTTGTGCCCAAACCAGCTCTGATCTGCCACATAATATTTGCAGAAATTATGAAAATGGGAAATTCTGCAGGAGAATTCCTGGGGGAAACTCCCATAACACAGTGAACCCAGGCAATTCTCTGCTGTTTATTCAGCACCAGAGGGTCTACAGATAACACAGTGGGTATCAGGTGAAGTTCTTGCTCACTGAGTCTCAAACTGATCTCTTTGGGGGTCTGAAGAGCAAAACAGGTAGCTCTTCTTGCTCTATGTGCCATACTTAGGAAAGACATTGAGTGCCCAAAGGATTCATAATCAAATTCAGTAACATGCTGCTGTGGAGGAAAAAAAAATCTGACAGAGGGAAGATTCAGATGCCAAACAAATTTCTCTTCCTTTTCTTTCCACAGGTCCCTAAAGAAATCTGGACATCTATGGCTGGATGCTTACCTTCATAAGTGAATGTGATCTTAATGGGGAGGTGTGAGTGACTGGGAGGGATGGGGGGATGCATGGGGAGGGGGGAATCACACATGTCTTTCACTCTCAAATTTCAGTCTATATCTATATGCAGAGTTGGAGGGGAGTTTCCTGACTTGTGAACTGCTACTGGTATGGGCTTAGGCAACCTTTCAATCCAGACAGATTTAAAATGTGCTTCAGAGGATGAAAAGCAATGCCAGCATTGCACAAAACAGAAGGTTGGGAGAGGATGGAGAGGAGGAGCGTTTTAAAAAGGGTCATTAATATCCAACCTTGACCTTCTCTTCCCAAAATTCATTCTAGTTCTACCTAAAACACACAAGCCTCTGGTTCACAGGTGCATAAGACTGGTTAGCTTTCAGTATTTACAGTACAAGGACACCCCACTCAGCTTATTCCTCATTCCTCTTTCCTGTATTTGCATAAAAGAGGAGGTTGGCCCAAAGTTTCATTTTGTTATCAAGGAAAAAATAACACAGTCCATGATCACCAATGCTCATCAGCCCTCCCCGTGGGAACCGCAGCCCACGAGGACCAGCAGCTGCCTTAGCATCATGGACGGAGGGAGCTGTCCTGGGCTCTCTCCTATCTCTGCCTCCTCTCTTTCTGTAATCACCTTAGTAAAAGCTGTGACACTGACCCTGCACGACTAACGTTTAACCACCTCTCAGCAGCGTTAATATAGCTGTACTTTTATAAACAGCCCCCATTTCCAGGGGTCTGTGGAAGATTTTGGGGCTTAAACAGCGAAATGTTTCCTTTAGGAGAGGGTCTGTTTTCTCTTCAATGAGCAAG
The DNA here is from genome assembly GCA_013400835.1 of Zapornia atra. NCBI lineage: Eukaryota > Metazoa > Chordata > Aves > Gruiformes > Rallidae > Zapornia > Zapornia atra. Next base: position 16,092 of record VZTU01008758.1, read on the forward strand.
AGGTCCAGCATGGCATTATGGTTGTCAGTAACTTACCTGAAAGACCAAAATAAGCCACATAAGCAAAACTTACTAATTGCTCACAAGCACTCGGATGTAACCACCAATGGTCTTTGCAGCACAGCAGTTGGGCAGCATTCTCCAAAAACACCTGGTTCTGCCTGTCCACACATGCCGGGCAGAAACCAAACCTCCTGCTTGCCAGAGGCCAGGAGCAATGACACTGTTTACCCCACTCCTGGGAACAATCAGCGATGAAAATGAGTTCTTCCAGCAAAAGGAGGAGCTGCCCACCCGTTCAGTCTGGCTCCAGGTGCTGCTGGGACGCAGCTGAAAACAGAATTGACAAGGCTGTGCTGGCAATAAGAAACCTTCTGCAGAACCCACTTATAAGTTGTCTAAAGCTCTATTTTCTGCCCCAATACCTAACTACCAAAACCCATGAATGTCTTATCAGGAGATAGAGTTGAACAGCTTCAAGGCCCTTCTCTCACAGGCAACTTGATCCCAAATAAATCAAGGACATTAGATTCAGTTGTAATACAACCAAGAAGACACACTCTTTAATTTATGATAAACACCCATGGTTTCAAAAGGTCTCTCCAGTTCCTATAGCTGTCTCGTTGCTCACTTGAAACACTCAATAGGGATATTCCAGTTATTAGGCCAGGACTTTCCAAGCCTCCTTACTTTGCTCAGCTCTGAAACTGGATCCTCTCTATTAAATCCTTGAAAGCTCACAGAGCCCCACAAAATCAGCAACGTTCTATGTGAACAGACAACTCCAGGACTGCAGCCAGCCACTGGAATTTGTAAAAAAAGTGAATTCCCATTCCCCTCTCTAAAGAATAAAATGAGATTGTTTGCTTACAGGTTGTAAATTCCTAGGCAGGATTGCAACCTAAGCTAGCTAGTAACACGTAAAGTTTGTGAAGGGCTTGTTTTGGCCTTCTTGCCCATCTGGGCAATACCTTAGCAGCACTACAAATGGGTAAGATGAAAAGCAACTGCCTTCAGGGTGTCTGAATCTCCAACAGATTTTGAGCAAATTTTATAGTTGATTTCTAACAGCATAAATAACAACATGCTGCTGGATGCCGTAATTTCCCACACAGGTAGTAATGGACTAGCCAGGGATTGTGGCTAGTGTTTTTAAGACTGCCTTAATATGTGCATCTTTTTGTGACTCTTTGAATGTATCTCACCATCTCGACTCCATCAAGAATGACCACAAGCACACACTAGCATCAGCAGTGCAATCTTTGAAATACTCAGCTTATTATTCTGACAGTTCATATTTTTTCACCCCCACAGTTCTTATTTCCAGAGCAAATGTTTCATCAATACCACTGCCTCTTCCTCCTCAGCACTGTTGCCTCTTCTCTCTTACCTTTCTTCTTGGGAAAGCATTTTTAACACCTAGAGAAACTGCAGAACCTGGTAGCTCAGCCTAGGTAAACAGTCCTGCTTCAGCAGCTTGGTTCCCAGTCTACTGAAAGAACTGTTTTTTCTGCTAAAAACCCAAAGCACTGCCAAGACAAGCCTGGCCTAGAAGTGCCTAGGAGACAGCACTGACTACTGATGATGGCTGAAAGAACTTGAAACATTTGAGGAGACCAACCACGCCACCATGATCTGCAGAAGAAAAGACCAACTCTTAGGCAGATGGGCAGTTTGTCCCCCAAGACCTTAGCAGAAGATACTGAAGGGAAGAAAGGGGTGGGGGGAGAGGGATGGGGAACTGGAGAGATCTTGATGTTGTCTCCCCCAGCTACTTGCTTCTTTCAGATTCTCAAAAAAGGATTCCCTTTTCATGAAGAATATTCAGTTGCTCAAATCCAGAAATAAAAACTGTGCAATGTTATAGTAAGAACCGATGTCCAAGCGTCATGCATCCTTCTTGCATCATATTGCAAGAGAAAAGGGTCTGTTCTGCAAAGAGCAGGTCACCAATCCTTTCCAATAGGCTGTGTGTTTTTCTTATCCATTTAACTTACAGGTGTAAAAAAGATTCTCTGGTGAAAATGTAAGACCCTGATTACTTTTTCAGGCAAAGTCTCTTGGACTCGTATAGCTTCTTCCCCTCCCTCCAAAATAACCCAGCCCTTGATCTTCAAATTCAAGCTGTTTCATGCATACCTTGAAGTGTAAGTTCTCCATCCTTTAATTGGAGCAGGTCAAACAGATCCTTGACAGAGTGCCCCAGATGTCCAGGGCAATCTGCTTTGTTATGATTTTAAGTAGCACCACAGTGAAATTAATTTGAAATGTTCCAGAAGTTTCAGCAAAAATGCAGACTGAAGTGGTTATAAGGTTAACGTGACCTTGCTTGGCTTTAACTCAGCAAAACGAATCCATCAATCACAGATGAGCATCCATCCCTTTGCAGGCAGCAACTATCCCATTACAACTATCAGGTTACACAATGGTTGAAACACAGACATTTAAGCTCAGTTTCGCCCATCTTTCTGGCTGTAACTAACTAGTTTCTCTGAAAATAATGAGGTGAAACCTTGTGCTCTCTCTCTCCTGATAAAGGTCATTCATTGTGCTGTAATAAAACACAAACATGCACAAAAAATAATCTGGAAAACATGCTGGGAGCCTGCCAGGGTTTATTTAACCCAGTTAAACCACATCACTGGCTGGAAGAGCACATGGCAACAGAGAGAGGCCACGAGTTGGAAACATCAGAGTTTGTTTCAGGGCAGATAATAAAACAGAAGGCAGGAAAGGACCGGCTTTGCTTCTCCAGTCCCTTTGTTAGTGGGGACTGGAGTAGAAGCTGGCTGACCAGAATAGTTGGAGATGGTTGGCAAGGAAAGACATCAACTGCAGCAAATGCAGCAATGCAAGGGAATCGTCTGTACAGGAGAGAGATGGGCACATGTTTTGGGAGAAGTACAGAGACAGGAGAAAAGTGGGAAGGGAACTGGCTGGGAGGGATGCATGACAGAGTTGGAGAGAAAAAATACCATGAGGATAGGGAGAGAATTAAAAACAACTTGAATCAGATGCCCCATACTCTTCCATTCATTGCTGGTATTTGCCTCAACAACAGCTTATGCTGGAGACACACTGGCAGCATCACCAGACTGCTGGTGGTGAGCTGGGGAGGCACACACAGTGCGCTTCAACAGTGTGTCAGTCCTCCGCATCCTCCTCCTGCTCCCTGGCTAAGGTAGGCTAAAGCTGCAGCCAAGACCTTCAGGCACACAAAATTTACTCCACTGAAGGACATGGGGCTCTGTGAGTTTCATGAACTGACATGAAATCTAGCCCCATGTTTCCAGGCAGACGCACGACGGGAATTAGGGGACTTGCACTGAGATTTTTTTCCTTTCAGCATGGATTTGAGGAGCCCAAGATCACAACTACTGAGTGAAATAGGTCTTGGGATGCTCAGAGCATCAGCAGAGCCTTACCAGGACGTGTCTCCAGGTGCCAGCACTCCTTGTTGCAGGGGCTGATTGCACCAGCTGGATCTTCATGAGGGCAAAGACATCCTTTTCTTTCTGTAACAAGCTGCCATGTTCTAGCCCCAGCTTCTTCCAATAGATACTTTCCTAGGAAAGCCTTTGTTAGGAAACAAAGCCGTAATATTTCAAAAGCTTTCTAGGGATTGTTAATACATCGAAACCCACATTCCTTCTAGGACAGCTCCTGACTATTTCATTCTTAAAAAAAAAATTTCAGTAACTCAAAAGGAACTTTTTGTTTCCTTGTGTATTCTACTGCTCAATAAAATTGTAACTATTTGTTGACTATAAAAATGCTTTATCTGTGGTTTTTTTTTTCCAGTCATACCCAGAGCCACTGTGGTGCTCAAAGAATCTGCTTCCTCTGGGAGCATGTTCTACAACAGAAACCCACTAACAGGTAGTGTGGAAAGTCAGTTAAACCTGCTAGGACATTTCTAAGGCATGAATGTCACCATCCAGGGCTCACCCTGAGATCAAGGACATATGTTCAAATTCAGAATTCGTAAAGGATCAGGGTAGGGTGAGCATAAAGGATGATTCCAGTAACTGAAGGGAGCATGCAAACATGAGTGGAATCAACTTTTTAAAAGGGCAGGCACTGGCAGGACAAGGGGGATGGAGTGAAGTTGAAGGGTTAGATGAGATACTAGGGGGAAGTTCTTTCCAGAGAGAGTGGGGGGGGGCTGGAACTGGCTGCCCATAGAGGTGGTGGGTGCCCCATCCCTGGGGGTGTTCAAAGACAGGTTGGATGGGGCCCTGGGCAACCCTGTGTAGATTCAAGCCTGGAGGCTGGTGGCCCTGCCTGTGGCAAGAGGTTGGAACCATATGATCCTTGGGGTCCCTTCCAACCCAGACCAGTCTGTGATTCTATGATTCAAGTCTGAATTTCAGCTTTCATCTTGTAATTTCTGTTCTTAATAGTTCAAAATCAGAGCCCAGCCCAAGACCTATAAACACTGGGGTAGCAAACTCTAGAATAGGATTTGGGATCAGATTTTCTCATTACAGCTTACCTTGTTTTCCTAATAGTGTATTTTCTTTATAGAGGAATTGTTACAGATGGTGATTTTCTACATCCTAGGGTAAAATGAGTGAAATAACTTTTTTAGCATTGATGACAGACAGATTTCTTTGGCAGCCTTCTCATTGCTCAGGAATGCAGGTGCTACTTACCCTTGTCTTGGAAATAAACACCAAAGAAAATGAGATCTTCCAGTAAAAAGATTTGCCCAGCTATTCAAACTCCAGACCAGCTGGGAACAAAACTTACATGGAAACTTTTGCATAAGCTTCTTACAAGCTGACTAGACCTCAATTCTCTGCCCATTCATGGCTCATCCAAAGGTATGGTAAGCAGCTTGCAGTAGCAATTCTGATCCAGTGCTTCAGGCAGGCATTAGGTCAACACTATCAGTGGGCTTTAGGTCAGACTGGGAGCTTTAACACAATTGGGATACTGTTGGTTCTGGCAAATAAACCCATTTGAACTGTATTGGCAGATGGAGGAGCACACAACGGGCAGAGGCTGTCAGTAGGAATCACATAGGCTGTCCTAGGTCAGGAGACAAAATTATGGTCAGGGAAGGCCAGCCGATGTTTATATGTTACCTTAAATCAATACTGCTGTTTTCCAGAGTACACATTAATTGCTTCATAGGTAAACTCATCCTGCACAGAAAGCACTCTATGAGAAGTCATAGAACTCAGGCAATGACCCTACCTTGCACCATTATTAGGACTTCTATTTGATCCTAGAATAAACCCTATCCCCTTTCACAAACACAGGAAGCTCTTACACAAAAAATAAACTGTTACAAATTGATATATCACCTGTCCTTCTTCCCTGGGAGTACAACCATTCCCCAGAACCTCTGAGCATCCTAAGGCAACACAGCTTGAAAGGGAACAAGGACCTGAGAGTTCTGAGTTCCCATTCTGGAGGAAGATGCCCACACTCCAGCCACATCGCACAGCCATGCTAAAACCCTCTCTATTTTTACACAGGGCTTGTTCCTCTGCTGGGAATCCACGAGCATTAGTTAAAAACGCCTCAAGCTGGCCAGTTTTCCAAGTTTTATCTTCCACAAGATTAAGCTCACCTTATCCAAAGTTCAGTTTATCCTCCAGCTGGGAACTTGGGAAACCATACTGGCCCTATGAACCCGGTAGTGGCTGGGATATCGTAGAATCATAGAATCATAGAATCGTAGGGGTTGGAAGGGACCTCAAGAGATCATCGGGCCCAACCCCCCTGCCAAAGCAGCTCCCTAGGACATATCTCTCAGATAGGTGTCCAGATGGGTCTTGAATATCTCCAGTGAAGGAGACTTCACCACCTCTCTGGGCAGCCTATTCCAGTGCTCTGTCACCCTCACTGTGAAAAAGTTCTTCTGCATGTTGGTGCGGAACTTCCTGTGCTCCAACTTGCAGCCGTTGCCCCTTGTCCTATCCCCACAGACCACCGAAAAGGGGCTGGCTGATTCCCCCTGCATCCCCTGCTTAAGATCATTATAGACTTTAATTAGGTCCCCCCTTAGTCTTCTCTTCTCAAGGCTGAAGAGTCCCAACTTACTCAGCCTGTCCTCATAGGGGAGATGCTCCAGGCCCCTAATCATCTTCGTAGCCCTTCTTTGGACTCTCTCCAGGAGATCCCTGTCCTTTTTAAACCAAGGAGCCCAGAACTGGACACAATACTCCAGGTGGGGCCTGACCAGGGCAGAGTAGAGGGGGAGGATCACCTCCTTTGACCTGCTGGCTACACTCCTCCGGATGCACCCCAGGATCCCATTGGCTCTCCTAGCCACCATGGCACACTGCTGGCTCATGGCCAACCTGTCATCTACCAGGACCCCCAGGTCCTTCTCCACTGAGCTCTTCTCCAGCAGGTCATCCCCCAGCCTGTACTGATACAAATGGTTGTTCCTTCCCAGGTGCAAGACTTTACACTTGCTTTTGTTGAACTTCAACCGGTTTCTAACTGCCCAGCTTTCCAGCCTGTTCAGGTCTTGCTGGATGGCAGCGCAGTGTTCCTGCGTGTCAGCCACTCCTCCCAGCTTTGTATCATCGGCGTACTTGCTGAGGGTGGATGCTATTCCCTCATCAAGGTCGTCAATGAAGATATTAAACAGGACTGGACCCAACACCGAGCCCTGGGGAACACCACTAGTCACAGGCCTCCAGTCAGATTCTGCTCCTCGAATCACAACCCTCTGGGCTCGTTCCGACAGCCAATTCTCAACCCACCTCACTGTCCACTCATCTATCCCATGCTTTCTCAGCTTTGCTATCAGGATGTCATGGGAGACAGTATCAAAGGCCCTGCTGAAGTCAAGGTAGATGACATCCACTGCTCTCCCTCCATCTACCCAGCCTGTTATGAGATCGTAGAAGGCTATGAGATTGGTCAAGCACAATTTCCCCTTGGTGAATCCATGCTGACTACTCCTCATGACCTTCTTCTCTTCCAATTGCTTGGAGATGGCATCCAGAACAAGCTGTTCCATTACCTTTCCAGGGACAGAGGTGAGGCTGACTGGCCTATAGTTACTAGGGTCCTCTTTCTTGCCCTTTTTAAAGACTGGAGTGATATTGACTATCCTCCAGTCTTCAGGCACTTCTCCTGTCTTCCAAGACCTGTTGAAGATGATAGAGAGCGGCTCAGCAATCACCTCCGCCAGCTCCCTCAGCACACGTGGATGTAACCCATCAGGGCCCATGGATTTGTGTGCATTAATCCCTTTGAGCTGCTCCTGGACCTCTCCTGCCTCAACCAGAGGGAAATTCTTCGTTTCCCCAACACTCCAACTTTCATACAGGATCTGTGGGTGCCGGGGGGCCTATCTTAATTTTTTTTTAATTTATCTTATTGGAAGTATCAGTAAGTTGTAACAGACTAAACTTTCCATGGGCTAATTGAAATTAGAAGCTTTTCAATTCCCTCTGTTGAAATTAGCACGTGAATGGTAAGGAATCTAAGGTAACAAATCAACATGAAACACACCTAATATTCTTATGTTAAATACTCATATGCCTAGCATTGAGCTTATCAATTCCAACTCTATTTTAAGCTACTTAATGGCCTAAAAAATAGATTAAAAATAAAATTAAAATAGTTTTTAAAAGAATAATGTTAACTGGGAATACCACACAGCTAATACAAACAGGTCTAGGAGATTCCAAAAGCAACTGGAAGTTAACTTTTTTGTTCATGTATTAAGGGGGCTGATGAGGAAAGGTGCCCTCCTAAGTCTCTTGCTCATAAACAGAGGAGGATTCATGGGGGAAGTGGTGGTAGGTGGCCGTCTTGGCCACAGTGACCATGAAGTAGTGGAATTTAAAAGCTTTGGCGAGAGGAGGAAAACTGCCTCCAACACATCAACACTGGGTATGGGGAGAGCAGATTTTGGACTGCCCATGGAACTAGTTGGTAAGGTCCCCTGTGAAACTGATTTTGAAGGCATTGGGGTCCATCCATCCAGGCCACTTTTTAAGTACTGCCTTCTAAAATCACAAGAACAAGCAAATCCACATCAGAAATCAAGCAGGCGGGGCAGGAGCCTGGCTTGGCTGAACAGGGACCTTCTAGAGCCTAGGTGGAAAAAGAAAGTGTATGGCCAGTGGAAGCAAGGTCAGGCAACATGGGAGGGTTACACAGACGCTGTCCACCTTTTTACGGAGAAAACTCATGTGGCCAAAGCTCACTTAGAGCAGATGCTGGCCAATACTATGGCAAACAATATAAAGAGTTTTTTCAAATGCATTAAGAGTAACAGGAGCACCAGAGAGATCATTGGTCTGCTACTCAATGAGAATGATCACCTTACTGACAGGGACATAGACAAAGCAGAGACATTTAACGCCGCCTTTGCCTCTGTCTTCAACACAGTCAATGGGCTCTGGGACTCCACAAGCCCTGAGTTGGAGAACTGTGACAGGGGTAATGATAAATTCCTAATGAACCCTGAACTTGTTGACAATTTTCTGCTCCATCTGGGTCCATATAAGTCCATGGACCCCAATGGGATTCATCCCAGGGTATTCAGGGAGCTGGCTGATGTAATTGCAAGACCTCTCAATAATTTTCAAACAGTCATGGGAATCTGGAGAGGTCCCAGTTGCCCGGAAGCTGGCAAACATTGTCCCAATTTTCAAGAAGGGTAAGAAAGGAGAACCTGGTAATTACAGGCCTGTCAGTCTCACCTCAGAGCCTGGTAAAATTTTGGAGAATTTTCATAACTCATACTGGGAGTTATTGAAAAATACCTAAAGGACAATGCAGTCATTGGTCATAGCCAACACAAGTTCAGAAGAGGAAGTTCTTGTCTATCCAATCATGGTTTCCTTTTATGACAAGGTCACCCAGCTGGTTGGCCAAGGGAAACCAGTTGACATTACTTTTTGGGGTTTCAGTAAGGTTTTTGATAGTGTGCCTCACAGTATCTTGCTGGACAAAGTGCCCAAAGCCATAATGCATGGAGTGGGCGACTGGCTAAAGGATCAGGCCCAGGGGGTGACAGTGAATGGGGGAACATCAAACTGGCGGCCAGTCACTAGTAGAGTTCCCCAGAGAGCCACTTTAGGGCCAGTTCTTTTTAACACTTTCATAAATGACCTGGACTCAGTACTAGACAATATCTTAAGTAGATTTGCAGATGACACCAAAT
>VZTU01008762.1:0-21720 GCA_013400835.1 Zapornia atra
ACAACTGTTCTGTCCCTATGGTTGCCTAGATTTGAACCTGGGAGTACTGAGGATGATAATTTTATAGGGAATTGAAATTCTGGCTTTTGGAAGATTATGAAGTAAGAGAAGGTGGTGTTGAGAAACTGCAGCTTGACCACCACAGCAGGCTTGGTTTTCACACAGCGGCAGCTGCTGAATGAAATTTCCTTGTCAAACCTTCCAGCCCACGCAATGTGTGTAATGCAAAATGACAATGCTGTGCCTGCAAATGCCCTTTTTTGCTAATCCCACTGAGGAACATATGGGTTTGCCTCTTCTGCATTGTTCTTAGATGGGTTTCTATTAAATACACTTTCTGTGCTTCCCAAGGTATTATGAAAGGGACATTTTAATAAACAAAGGGGGTTGTTTTCTTCCTAAGACATAGGAACACTGTATCCTTACAGGCGGTTTGTGTTGTGCTTTGACCTGTAGCTATACATAATTGCAACCTTTAAAATCCTTGCTTTGAACACACTCTATACTGAGCCAATTAACCTGATACCTTGGGTCAAGTTTAATACTCTGCACAGAGCTCTATGTACAGGGAAAACTACACTGCTCTCCTTTATCAGTCACTTAGGATTGGCACCAGTCTGTGCCAGCTGCCGTACCGGATTGGCAGCATGGTACCCATGCAGTCAGCTACTGGCATATTCCATCCCTTTTTGAATGTAATGCATTTCAGTTTTTCTGCATTTTGCAAATTCAAACCTGTGCATGAAGTCAGTGTGTTCCCTTCCTTTGTCAGGCTTTTGAATGAAATAACTACTGAGGGTCGTAGAGCTTTGTGTTTGTCCCTGAAGGAGGCCTGTGATCTGAACTAAAGGTGATTTCCATTTGTTGCAGGCAAGAAGAAAAGGCAGAGACACTTCTGTTCCCACCCAAGTGCGGGGGGGAGAGAGTTTAGTAAGGTTCTGAGAAAACTTTGCACTGTTCTCTCTGAGCAGTTTCAGCGCCGGAGCCTGGCTGTGACACGTAAGGAGAGGTAGAGCTGGCAGAGGGGGGCGCTTCGGGTTCAGATGATTTCCCTGGGTCTTTTCTGGCACTGGCAGGTTGCCCTGCTACTCTATTTAAAGAACAGGGGAAAAGAAAAAAAAAAAGACTTCAGTCTTCTGGGCTGTCAGATTGCTGTCTTTCACCAGTCTTGCACTGCACATACAAAGTTTCTTTAAAAAGGAAAGCCCCAAAAACCCTTCTACTGTGATCACTGCAAACTAAAATAAAATCATTCACATTGACTGTTCTAGTTTTGAAGCTCTTGATGAATAGCTGGAGGGCTTTACAGCAGCAGTTTTGAAGAGGTTAGAAAATTATCATGTTCCTTCTCTAGTACTATGTAACATAACATTTTCCACCACTTCATAATCTGTGTTGCCAGCACAAAATACTGTGATTTGGTTAATTTAGGAATTTATGACAAATGTAACTTTGTAATCTGTCTTTCACAATTGGTACTACAGCAGGAATGGTGTTCTCTAACAACAGGGATGTCTGTAATACAGAAAAATGCTGGTGCTGCCAGAGAAATTAGGATAGCTGCTTTAGGTTGTGCAAGAAACTAAAAAAGAAATAGGGATCTGCCTCAAGTCCCAAAGTGTTCAGCTGTTCTGAGCCCTCAGTGACCATCTCACTGTAGTTTGTAACAAATACAAGTATTTGCCATCCTAAGAGGTGGCATCAAGGGATCAGTCTGCTGCCATCCATGATTGCATAACATACTTCCCAATGGAGAAGTGAACAAACAGAATTTTTAAAAGGATGTTATTAAAGAGAATTTTATGTCATTTTTTTACATAAAACATTTATTGAGGTTGCTGAGTGTATGTGACAGATGGTGCTCTTATGTCACATCCTATCTTTCATTTTGTTTTGGAACATGCAAATCTTCCATGCATGCGTAATTGCATTACAACATTGTAAGGGTTTTTTTTTGTGTACTCACTGAAACATAAAGGAATAGTCCAATATGAGATCTCTAATGGGGGTTGTGCTAGCAGTGCCATTAGGCTCTTTGCTTTGGTGTTAAGTGCTGGCTAACTAGTATGTTTTATGATTTTTGCCTTCTTAAGGTAAATTTCAAATATAAAGGAAAAAGTGAGAAGCTGTTATCATTTCATTAATCTGCTGAGTGCATTCAGGAGACATGCATCCTCAGAGGGGTGATGTTCAAAATGATGTTTTTTGCTCCACATTCTGAAGCATATAAAATGAGTAGTTCCCTCACAATGAAAAAAAGGCAGATACATGCAGCTGAACTTCCCAGCATAAGTACTCTTCAGATGCCAATGCCTTAACATTTTATGATGTAAGTCAAGTATTTATATGAAGTCAGTCAAGTATCTGATTGAAATAAAGAAAATATTTTAATTCTCACTCTTTATGGCATTACTTTTGCCCTTTCAGTTAACTGGAGAATGAACTTGAGCCTGACTTAATTGAAATTCTGTTTTATGTATATGGCACCCTGAATATCTTCTTCTGTCTCTTTTATGCCTTAGTGGATGGAGCATGCTGGACTTTGCTGTTACCCTTGGCTTACACTGAACAAATACATCCATGGTATCTCTTTTTTAACTGAAGGGTGTTTTAGAAGAAATGTAGAGATTATCTCTGTATGAGTTGGGAAACTAGAAATGCACGTGAGACATACAGAATATGGAAAGCCAACACGCTGATAATGTTGCCAGAGCTTTTGAGTCTTATCCCACTTCTAATACTTCTAATGATGACTCTTGAGGCTTCATTGTTATTGGTATGTATACATTCTTCCCTTTAAATAGAATTAACTTTCATGAAAACAGGATGTCTTTCCTTATAACCTAAAAAAGAAAAAGGGAACACTTAAACGAGGACTGACATTTCCACTCAATGCATTGTCAGTCACTGAGTACTTTACTACCTTTAATGCTATTATAGTTGCAGAAATTACTTTATACCTTCTTTTATTGCCTTTTGAACACAGTTTTCAAAGATTTAATTGACTGAATAGCTGTCCGTTGCTGCTCTGGCTTGTGTAGATGAAGGGAATTCACGCTGCTGGCTGTCAGCTAACTGTATTGAGATGCTGTTGGTTGATAAATAAGTGCTGAATATGACTGATTCTGGTCTGGTTTTGCAATGGAGTCCTAGGCATCATGTTTGGTTCTTTAGAATATTGATCAAGTAAACTCATATTATTTTGTGTGTGTGTATTCTGTGCATTTGAAAATCAGTTAACTTTCCAGCACTGCGTAATCTATCAGTAGCATTTGTAATTTCTTACACATTTCTTACAATTTTTCTTGTAATTTTGACTCTGACATGGCCTAACTGGTGTTTCATTATAATACCTGACAGGCAGAGTGCACCAGCTTGCCAGGTCCTGGTTTAGCCCCAGCCAGTAGCTGAGAACCATGCAGTCGCTTGCTTGCTCATTCACTCCCCCCACCAAGGGGAAAAATGGGCAAGGGGGGAAGAAGAAAACAAAAACTGGGCAGAGAAAGGCAAACTTTGTGGGGAGGGAGGGAGCAATAGCAATTACAGGAATTTATAGCAAAATAAGCAGGACTGGGATACACAGAGCAGTTTCTCAATGAACCGCACAACTCAGATGTATAGCCGAAGCTGGATCATCCCCAAGCTGCATGTCCTGGAGCCATGCTCTCACCCCTCCAGCCCTCCCTTCCTTTAGCTTTAATTCATCCCCCTTGTCCTGCAGTTATCTGCTCTTTTAAAAAGTTGAATCCCCTCCTGCTTACAAGCTCCCTTCAGGGACTGGCAGGCTGCAATGAGGTCCCCCCGCAGCCTTCTCTTCTCCAGGCTGAACAAGCCCAGCTCCCTCAGCCTTTCTTTGTAGGGCAGGTGCTCCAGCCCTCTAATCATCCTCGTGGCCTCTCTGACCCCTCCTCAACAGTTCCACATCTTTCTTGTATTGGGGGCCCCAGCTCTGGACACAGGACTCCAGCTGGGGCCTCACGAGGGCAGAGCAGAGAGGGACAATCCCCTCCCTGTCCCTGCTGCCTCCCCTCTTCTGATGGAGCCCAGGATCCTATTGGCCTTGCGAGCTGCAAGAGCACACTGCTGGCTCATGTTAAGTCTCTCATCCACCAGAATCCCCAAGTCCTTCTCAGCAGGGCTGCTCTCCAGGAGCTCTTCTCCCAGTCTGTATCTATGTCTGGGATTCTTCCGACCCAAGTGCAACACCTGACACTTGGCAGTGTTGAACCTCATTAGGTTCCCCCGGGCCCATCTTTCCAGCCTGTCAAGATCCCTCTGGATGGCTTCCTTTCCTTCTAGTGTGTCAACCACACCACTCAGCTTGGTGTCATCTTACCAAAATACTAACACACAAGGAAGACCTTTTTCCCCCCCTTTAATATGAATACATTTTTTTCTTTTGTGTATTCGATGATTGATTATTTGCAAGAGCAATGTTAATTCCTTGAGCAGTTACGATACAAGTGTGGTGCCGAGTTAACTTGCTACCAAATGATGGTTTTCTAATTGACTTTCTGAAATGGGAGTTCTGTGGCCTAGCAACTGAATGCTTATATCACAAAATTTTTGTCTATTTGTTTCTAATTATCAGCTCAATTCTTAGGCTTACTGAAAGGGCCAGGCCAGAAAGAGACTGTGGGGCCTTTAACTCCTGTCAATCAGTGAAGTTCCCTAAAGAGCACATGAGTTCCTGGGTACCACCCTGTAATGTACGAGCACCAAAGTGTGTGTGCAGAGCGCATTCACAGGGTTGGGAACAGTTTGACCTGCTTGATGGGAAATTACGCAGTCCAGCAGTTTTTAGAAGGAATAAATATTGTAGAAGGCCCCTCCTCTCCTCCTGTCTCCTCTCAATTTAAAAGAAATTAATCTGGCTTTCTGGCCTCAGTGACCTGAACTTTGTATACCATACTTTTTGGAAAGAACATAAATTTTGGCTACCTGTGCAGCATAGTTGTAATGCTTCTTGGACACAGGCAATTGCTGCAAACACATGTAACAAGAAATCAGGCAGCGATGTGTAGAAGGCAGTTAGGACAGCAACATCCTGTAATGACAGACTGCAAGAACAATGCTGTGTGGTAAAATTGAGGTTTGGAGTTTTGGAGTTTTTTTCACTCAGATCCTTAGAGCTTCCTTGTGCTTCCACCTTCCATAGAGGTGCATCTTTAGATGTGATACCTTTTGGCTGCCTGTACATCTGCCTTAACAGAGAACAGCAGACGGTGTCTGTCAGGTCAGAGCAGGAGCAAGAGGCCTGATTCTTCTACAGAGTAGCTAGATTTCTAAACTAATTTTCAAGTCCTTAATGGTGTTTTTTAACAAGACTTGATCTCTTGGTTGTTCTGCCCATTCTTAATGGTAAAACCACACAGATAGTTTTATGATATCCTTCTGTCATAAGAAAAAAATAATTTCTTTATGCAGATATGAAGGTGTTTCTCTCCCCCTGCCCTCATGTCTCCCTTCATTAGTCTTGTTCATAAACTTCAGAGGTGTAGAGGGAATTGCAAGACAACTAAGGAGGCAATAATAAAAGTGCAGGTATGCTATTTATGATTTCTTAGCCTATGTGATAATGTATCACTGAACCACAGCTCCAATCAGTTGGTGTGTTCAGGCGCTTGATTAGAGCTTTTACCCACAGATATCAGTGTCTTTCAGGGTTTGAAACTGAAGAGAGTAAATTCTCTGGAAAGGAGGTGAAGGTTCCTTTGCTTCAGTTAAGGCAGGAAGCTCTAGGGGGAGGGAAAAGAAGGGGCTAGTGGAGAGGAAGTCCCTAGAAAATGTGAGCTGTGAAGCAGCTATCTTTGTATGAAGGAAGAAATTAGAGAAATTCAGGCCCAGAGAGTAGAAGGCAGCTCTAATTTTATACTTCCTCTTCTATATGTAGCTTCCAGTTGATTCTTCAGGTCCTGGTGTTTCTGTTGGGAGAATAGTAGGGTCCCTTGATAAATCAAATGGGTCAGTATGCCAAGTGTTCTTTTTCCTAATAGTCCTAACCCATCTGTTTTATTTTGTTGTTTTTCAGCTGTATCTTGTTGGAGGATCTTTTGGACTCCGTGAATTTGCTCAAATTAGATATGATGTCCACAAACTACATGGCAAGGTAGTTGAAATTATTTTCTTTTTTTCCCTTTTTATTTAATTTTGCACAGGTACTGTCTTCTAAAGGGTTGATAGGACAAGCAATCTATTGGTATTGGGGATTTGCCTGTCACCACTGCACTCTGGGCTACAGTTGAGGTTCTTAGGCAGTGAGTAGTGTGGGTAACAGTAAAGGGGCTGACATGATGGTGAATCCTTCTACTGTTTGTGAAATGGATTGACATAAATAATAGGGAAACTTTGTTCCTTTGGTTGATTATAAGTGGCAATTCTGAATCCCAAGAAGGAAGTGGTTATTACAAAAGTACTGTATCCTACCTAAATAAGATACGAAGAAAACAGTTTCAAACAGTACTTGGCCAATGAGTGTATCTTTAAAGTTAGATGATATATGGAGCTTGGCTTTGCATTGACTGAGATAAGCAGAAACCTTCAACACTGTGCTACATCCTATTTGTGTGAAACAAATAGGAGCTGGTCTTTACTCAGTATGCCAGGAAATTCTATATGGAAGAAGCCTTTCTTTAAATGAACTGAAAATCTTCTGAATGAAGGAAATAGCTGTTTACACCTCCAGGTGTAAACTAGTGTGCCACTAGTTCCAAATAGTATCTGAACAGAGCACATCAGTTCAGCAGAAAGCAGTATTGGGTGGCTTTCCTTAACTTTGTAATATGCAAGTCTGCCATTGCAATGCAGAGAGGCTTTCTGGTTGCAGTGCTGCTGACTTGCAGGTGGCATGAAGCTATTTTAAAGACTATATGGCACTTCATTTTAAAAAAAAAAGATGTGTAAGATACTGGACAATGTAGCTTTCTACTGTGGTCAAGTCTTTGAGATCCTGAGCTGTTGAGAGTCTGAGACCCCCTTGTTTTGTCTTAGATACTTGTGGGCCATCTAAATTACTTGAATCATTCCTCACTGTTCCTTGTGTTGCATACCTAGCTACGGCCTTTGAAGAACCGCATGGCCCACTCCTGCTCAGTCCCATATTTGACGTAGCCCACAGGCTAGGGAGAGTAATCTTACAAACCTTTTCTCTAGTGCTGTCTTCTGGGTAGCTATTTTTTGTCAGTCCTGGGCTTTTAGAACCAATGGGAGCCTTTTAAGTTTTTCTCCAGCCAGATGGGGATCACAACAGGGGCAAGAATTTGCCTGTTGTGTTTCTGTCAGGTTTTTGGTCAGAATCATTCTTGGTGAATTACCATTGGCCTCCATGATCTGCACTGTGACTGCAGCACAGGGAAAAAAACCTGATAATAGTTGTGCTTGTTCAGATCTATGTGGCTCCTTGTCCCAGCAGTTATAATCAAGTGAAGAATCATTGAATTAGACAGTAGTACATGAAAGCTCTGAGGGGAAGCTACTACACCCTGGAGTTCTTAAGCTCTGAAAAGCTAAAAGAGGACATCTGGATTCTGCTCTGATCAGTATTACTTAAGGCTGCAGGATCTCTTTTGTGTTTTCTTTTTCTTTTCATTATGGTTTTCTTTAGGAATAGATGAAATTTAGATAAAGAACAGTGCAGTTGCTTGAGAACTAACACCACCAATTTGGGGCTCATTTCTAGACAGAAAAATCAAAGCAACGTGTTTCATTAGTTTTTGTTTCTATGTCTGTAAAAAGAGAGTTAAGAACCATTCTAATTCATTACAAACATGTCAGAAGAGATTAGAATGTATTTTAACTGATAAAGAGAAACAAACCTAGTTTAAAATGTACATGAAACTCAGGAAGAGAACATTAAGTAATTTTAAAATGCTAACAAAACTCCTGATGCTTAGAACATCTCTTTAGTTTGTCCCTGGTTATAATGGTTTTGGGTTGGAGTAAAATATGCTTTTCTCATATAGCATACTTTGACTAGCATAATCCTTATCAGAACAGGACAAGCAGTCCTTTTAGGGGGCTTCAGCAGTTACTCACAAATTGCAGGAGGCAATAAAATAAGTAGGGTTTTTTGTTACAATTTATCCTTTGGAATTTAATAACACTTTTCTTATAGAGAACTCTTCAAAGACTTTCACAGAATTTAAGTGAATTAAGCTTCATAGCCTTATTGTCAGAAAAGGCAGTATTATTATTTCCATTTTACTGCTGAAAAAATGGAGGTTGCAAGAAGTTAAGCAACCCATCCAGAAGGAGGCTAGGATTCATAGTACCTGCGTGCCTATCTTTTTGGATCATGTTTTAAGGATGTGCCTTTTTGTAAGCATGACTCTGAAACCTATTTTCCTGCTAATTCAGGTGCTAGATAGACAGAACTTAGTCCTTTCATGGTAGATCTCCATTACATTTCAAATACTAAACCATCATCCCTTCCTTTGTAAGTATTTATCCTTTTTGTTTTCTCAGTCTAACCATTCTTGTTGTGTGGAGAGGGAAGCCACGTTATTTGGCAGGTTCTCAGCTGACAGCGATATTTCAGAAGAAGTGTTATGGGTATAACTAGTGTCTAGTAAAGGGTTCAGTACAGAACACCCTGTTTAAAAGCAGTCTCCTAGATCACAGAAGCTGTAGGATGAACAGTTTACTGCTACAGGTAAACAAACATTATCGCACCAACTTAAGTGCAGCTCTGTCACCTGGGAAGGAATAACGGCTTGTATCAGTACAGGCTGGGGGTGACCTGCTGGAGAAGAGCTCTGCGGAGAAGGACCTGGGGGTCCTGGTGGGTGACAGGCTGGCCATGAGCCAGCAGTGTGCCCTGGAGTCTAAGAGAGCCAATGGGATCCTGGGGTGCATCAGGAAGAGTGTGGCCAGCAGATCGAAGGAGGTGATCCTCCCCCTCTACTCTGCCTTGGTCAGGCCCCACCTGGAGTACTGTGTCTAGTTCTGGACTCCCTGGTATAACAAAGACAGGGATCTCCTGGAGAGAGTCCAGAGAAGGGCTACGAAGGTGATTAAAGGCCTGGAGCATCTCCCCTGTGAGGACAGGCTGAGTGAGCTGGGGCTGTTCAGCCTGGAGAAAAGAAGACTAAGGGGGGACCTTATTAATGTTTATAAATATCTTAAGTATGGGACACAGGGGGAATTGTCCAGCCCCTTTTCAGTGGTCTGTGGGGACAGGACAAGGGGCAATGGCTGTAAACTGGAGCACAGGAAGTTCCACACCAACATGCAGAAGAACTTTTTCACAGTGAGGGTGACAGAGCACTGGAATAGGCTGCCCAGGGAGGTGGTGGAGTCTCCTGCTCTGGAGAGATTCAAGACCCGTCTGGACGCCTATCTGTGCAATATGAGCTGGGGAGCTGCTTTGGCAGGGGGTTGGACCCAATGATCTCTCAAGGTCCCTTCCAACCCCTGTGATTCTGTGATTCTTCAGGACAGTAATTCAGGTCCTTAGCAAAGCAGCTGCTTAACTGCACTTCCTAGCAGAAAGAGAAGGCTCAAAAGAACACATGAACTCAGAATCTGGTTCTTCTGCCAATGTGGTGTTTGAGGAGGCTTCTGCCTCTGCTTCCAGAGACCTCCACTGCTTAGCTTGTCCCAGATTGCTACAGTATGCAACCCTGGCTGCAGAATTGAGCTTTGTAGAGCTAAGGAAGAGAGCAGCAGCCTCTGGAGACTCTAGAATGGTCACATCAAATATAAAAAATAAGAAGGAAAAAAGAAAGAGATCTCTTTTAAGAACATTGGTCAGTCTTTAGTTTCAGGGACTATGAGGTTAACTGCGACTCTGTATTCTTGTGGCTTAATGAGCAAAAGCTGCATTAGTGATAATGCCTCTGTTATTAATGTCAAACTGGCTTTTGAAGAATGTTCCTTTATAAATGAATGAAAATTCAAGAGAAAATGGTGGTTTGGACTTTGGAGTGAGTGTGATTTATAGTTTGGTGGTGATGTATCCGACTGGGGCTAGGATGGGGGTTTGGAGAGAGACAGAGCCGAGAGCAGTAGCTGGAGTGGGGCTGAGAAGGGCCTGCAAAAGGAAATCTGTCCTCTTGTTCATTTGTGCTGCTGCTTGGGATCTTGGGTAAAAGCAAAAAAACCCACGTTTTGGGTGCACCTTAAGTTACTCAGGATGCCTAAATCAGTCACTGAATGTTCTGGTTTTAAAGTGAACTTATGCTGAGACTGTTGCTGATGTAAATGTCTGTTTATGCTAGTCAGAATCCACCTGAAACTAATCAAGGACTTGTCCATTATCTATTGTTGCCAAAATGTCCATTAATAGATAAATCATTAGGTTGGATAATTGGTTCTTTTCTGGGAAGAATTTATGCAAATCAAAATTGCTTATAGAAACCCAGGTATGCTTACAGGAAAGTCATGTGGAATTAATGGAGTAGAAAAGAGAAGGTTGTATAGGTATTGTTCCAAACCCCTTTATTCTCAAATGGGAAACTAGGCCCTTTTTTGTCTTACTTCTTGTCATGTATGTAATTAAATAGCGATGCTTATTTAAGGAGGTTTTGTTACAGAAAATGTTTCAAGTATGCAAGACTAAATTATTTTTATTTACTGTGTGCCTATTAGTGTCATTGGAGGCGTGGGAGAGACTTACTGATTCAGATCTAATTTTGGATGCAGGAATCTTGGACTTCTGGAATAGTCTATACTATTGGCTGATAGTTACGCTAGAGGGTTAAAGAGAAGCAATGTTTTAACTACCTGAGAAAGTCTAGGCTTTCAGCTCATTAGCAAACCATTTAGGCTAATAAAATAAATAGGGTTTAATGAATATAAGAGAGTCTGTAAGCGCCCAGAAATGCTTTGTTGAAGAAATACTGTTGTAAGGCAGGTTCTCAGTATGAGGAGGGGATAGGACTGAGCAGGTTCCTCCAGAGTAACAGTAGAAGCACTTCTAGGAATGTTGGAATCTCTAAGTCATTTTGCCAATAAACAAAATATCAATTAGCCTTTGAAATCTGCAAATAGTTCCTGTGGATTAGGTATGACAGCATTACTATACAGACCTCCTTAGTGTTTACAAAGTACCTCGATCCACTTGGCTTTTCCTCTGTCCTATGCAAAGTGAGTCCATCCCAAAAGTAAAATGCTAAGAAATGAGAAGAATGTTTTCTGTCTTACTGAAAGAGAAAGTAGAGGCAGTCAAGAGTCAAAATGAGAGAAGTTCAATCTTTTCTTCTACATGAATTTTATCCTTGAATCAGCTGTTGTGCATTAATATAAGTATGGCAATCCAGAGGTTAAAATCCAAGTGAAAATGGGAATACCTGATCTGGTCTTCCACAAGACAGTTCCTCTATTAGCAGTAAAAATGCAAACCTGGAAGGAGTATAAAAGGAGTGGTGGTGGTGTGAAGCATACTCATTAGTAAGTGTGTTGGCTCTCTTTATGCAGATTGAGTAGTTTGCTTTGAAAATAGGGAATAGCAGTATTTTGAGCTCCTTACTAATGAGTTTGACCAATTGTGTGGCATGTAATTGCCCATGAGACATTGTTTATAGACACCTGCAAGTTGTTAGTGTTGCCATTGTTAATTCTCATTTATTGCATTTACTAGGTGTCTTGGAAGTCCTAACTGTCCAGGGATGATTTGGCAGGGATAGAGTTAATTTTCTCTCTAGCAGCTGGTGGGATGCTGTGTTTGGGAGTCAGGATGAGAGCAGTGCTGGTAACACACTGATGCTTTAGTTGTTGCCAAGTAGTCTAGGACTTTTCAGTTGTTCCTAGTGCCCTCCTAACGAGAAGGCAGGGAGCACCCATGAAGCTGAGAGGGGACACAGCCAGGACAGGTGACCCAAACTAACCAAAGAGGGTATTCCATACCATGACATCATGCTCAGCATAAACAGGGGCTGGCAAGGGAGCAACACACGCTTCCAGGGTGTGCAGTTTGGGCACGGTCTGGCTTCAGGATGGCTCTGAGCTGCACGGTCTGAGTTGTGTGGTTTGGTGAGAAACTGTGTTGTGTGTCACCAGTTTTGTATTTTTTGCTATAAAGTGCTGTATTAGTTATTGCTCCCTGCCTTTGCTATCCCAAAAATCTGTCCTTATCCCATGAGGTTTGCCTTTGGCTTTCCCACCACACTCCCCCGGAGAGAGTGGCTGCATGGTCTTTAGCTGCTGGCTGGGGCAAAACCAGAACACTAACTCAAGAAATTATGTAACTGTGAGGATCTCAGCTTTTATTCTATAATCCTTGACCTGGAAGTTGAGAAGAAGAGCACATATGGTATGTGGAGGATTATTCTGGAAGCCTTGTTGTCCTTTGAAAAATAAAAGAATGAGGAGTGGAAGAGAAAAGAAGGCTAATATGATACTTGACACTGACATTTTACTGGTTTATAGCTGTCCTCATAACTGGGCTTGAAAGTGGTTTGAGTGTGTTGATTGTCTGGTTGGTTGTACTCACTACAGTTTTAAAATATTGTTGGTGTGTCCCTGGTGTTCACTTTTAACATTGTGTCTTGAAGCTCACGAATGAGTTCAGGGGACCCTCAGCAGCATGTGATTTAAATAACTTCCACTGATCTCATTGTAATTGGATTTCCAGCTTGTTCAGATTCTTGCTCCAGTTGCCTCCTTTACCACGGAGCTCCTCTCTGCCTATGAGCAAGTCATTGAATTTGGAGAGTCTCACTTCCTTAGTCTGTAAAAGGGAGATAATTAATGCTGCTCTAGTTTACATAGGGAACAGGAAAGTTAATTAATTCAAACAGAAGGAATTATTTTCATACAAATGAGTATTTAAAACAAAAAAATGTCCTCAGGTGAGATCCATTAATTCAGGTGGTTTGGGTCAGGGTGAAATAGTGCAGGAGGAGACAGGAGTAGAGGATTAACCCCTTTCCAAGAGGCCTTTATATAACGAGAGTATGTAACTGGCATTTGCCTCTGGAAGGTCCAGGAAATCAGTCCAGCATTTTCTCATTATTATAAGTGGATAGTTGAGAAGGAAGTGGTATCTGCATATCAAAATGCTTTTGTGTTGCAGTCAGAACATTGCTCTGGTTCACAGGTGTAGTGCAGTTTGTTTCAAACCCTTGTGTGGAGATGGTGACAGCTGCAGCAGTTACAGTGTTTAAATGAGGTTGCAACATCCACCCGAAAAGGGGAATAAATTTGCAGGTAACTGGACAAGACTATGTGGAGTTGCTGGCTGGCACATTCATATTGCTGCTATTAAGTTATAATCTGTTATCTCAGGTATGTCTACAGGAGTTGCACACATAGGGATTTCAAGGAGTATTCTAGATAGGCCAAGTCATCGTGATTGGGCTGGACAAGCACAGGGAGTAGTTTTTCTTAATGATAACTAATGGACTTAAATCTATTGTTGCCAGCCCAGGTCATGTCATGCTCTCTTGTGTATTCTACAGGCATTCTGCTTGATTTTGTTCCAGATGGACTTAAACTCATTCTCTAGAATCCCTACCAATGCCAAGGTCAGCTTAAATTAGCACCATTATTATTACAAACACTATGAATGGGTTGGTTAATTGCATTATTGCAGTTAAGGGGGTGAAATTTAAACGCTCATCTAAATCTAAATGTATGTCTGTGGTGCTGTTCACCAAGCTGGGGATTCATCTTGCTCATGTTTCCATTGT
The DNA here is from genome assembly GCA_013400835.1 of Zapornia atra. NCBI lineage: Eukaryota > Metazoa > Chordata > Aves > Gruiformes > Rallidae > Zapornia > Zapornia atra. The sequence continues at coordinate 13,629 of VZTU01008762.1, forward strand.
GTTCAATGAAATGCCTGGTTTGAGATATCTACATGGACTGCCTGGATAGCTGGTTTGAGAGAGAAATGCCCTCATTATATGCTTCATTCAACTTTAAAGTAGACGCTTGAGGAAGATGTTCTGCTTTGAACGATGGAAGAGTAGAGAGGAGATTGAGTTTAACACTTTATTAGTACCACATTTCAGTGAGACAATGAGTATCATCGTCAGTGTTAGAGTATATTACTTAATTTGACCAGGGTATGGTAGGTAAGATAAACCTCAGCCTCATTTCAACTGTAGATGAGTTAGCTTTTTGGACATGTACTTTAAAGTGGGTTTGATTTTCTCTAGAGATACTCTTCAGATGACTGCTGGAGGAGCCTAAATAGAGACTTTAGGCTTCAAGTCAAAAGTTTAGATGGCTAAAATCAGGTGAGATGAAGCCCACCTTAAATATTCTTTCCCTGGAGCTTCACTGGCAAACAAGAAGATGGCATGAAGGTAGAGGAACTCTTATTTATTGTGTCTGAGGTGTTCTGTGATTCTAGAGAGTTTCCTCTGTGATTTTATAGGAGGTTGTATTACAAGGATCCTGTTTGATTCGAGTGAACAAAATCAAATCAAAGTATCTTTAATTAGTGTCTGGTGGAGTTTATTGGATGTGAACAGTACCTGTTTTGAACTTGTCAGCAAGGGGATATGGAATCATTTTAGCATTTGTCACTGAACTTGGAAGTCTTCTATATAGTCTTTTAGCATTTATTTATTTATAAATGCATCTTCATGCATTTAATTGGTTTCAGTAAGCTGATTACACAAGTGTAGTGTAGTGATTATTGTTGTATTCTTAAGCAGGTTAGATTGACCTGAGTCTCAAGTCTAATGAAGACAAACTTTGGCTAATTTCCTTGTGTAAGTAGATTTAGTTGATTTTCAAAGACTAAATTCATTAACAACCTTGGACCTAGGTCCTCCAGAATTTAAGACAATAGTACACTGAAATGTTGTTTGGTGCTTTGCAGAATGTGAGAGACGTGCATTTAGGATTGCTTATAGGAAGGAAAGATCTTTGTCAGTCATTTATCTTCACGTAATGAAGCACATTTTGGTAAATTAAAGCAGACCTTGCTTTTAAGCATGGCCTACTTAGTGGAGGGTTTTAGAATTGGATGTGAAGTGAGGCAGCCTGGCTCCTGATTGATGGCTAAGCAGATGCCCTTATAATAACTTTGTTTCTGTTGGCAGGGCGAATTTGGAACTTGTTATGTCTTTTGACCATGGTTCAGAATCATCCAAGGTAGTAATTTCAGTCCTGCAATATGGCACAGAAATGAAAGGGTAGCAGAGCTTTTCATATTCTATATTGTGGTGGTACCAGATGTTCAGGCATCAGTTTTCTTTCGTGTTTCAGTTCAGTCCAGAGGGTTTGTATGGAAATGAGCTCTTTATCCATGCTATTTCTGAAGATTTTGAGGTTCAGCTGTTCGTGTTAGGTTCATGTTTCTGCATTGATTTCAGCAAAAACTAATCCATTTTGCTTCAGCTCAGATGACTTACCCACTTATTCTCTAAAAAGCTGCTTACTGAATTCACTCTCATACCAGACAGAGGTGTATGTTTTCATTTTTCAGTTCAGCATATTAACCACCACTTTTCTGTAAAAGGTGAATAGGAAATCAGTCTGGGATTCAGAAAGATTTTTGTTGCCCTGTTCTGAGGCTGAAACTGTGTCTGTGCTTTTGAATGGTTTCCAGTGATTGGATCCACCTAGAGCCACTGATTACTGTCCCCCAAACCAGCTTAAAGCACTGTCAGACAACCTTGAAAGAAGGTATTGCCCACACCAGCTCTTTCATCCCATATTGTATCAAGATTAAAAAAAAAAAAAAAAAAAGTCCAAGGCCATCTAGCCTGTTCTGAAGAAACCAGGAGACCTGTCAATATGAGAAGACTTCTATTAATAACCTGAAATAGATACAAGCTCTCAAAATAACAATATACTTTTAAAAAGTCAGGGCACAGTCATGGTACGTCTGGATGTGATGATGTTGATATTAGTAATGCAGAGATTATTTTGGTAATACCTGTGTTTGCTGATGAAGAATTAAAATCATAGTAATTTTTAAATTTGAAATACCTGTTTTTAAAATTAACATTTAGTTTCAGTCTTGTAATATTGTGCCAGCATAGTTTTTTGCTGATGGATATGAAAATGTATTGTTAATGCTGCTGAATTTGGCTAGAGAACCTAAATAGTAATGTTCAGGATTTCCATGGTAAAATGTTTCACTGAACCCCCCTGTCAGGTTTTTTTTAATACCTTTTTTTCAGGAAGAAAAGCCTTTCCCTATCAGTTGCCATGTATGCAGTGGTTACTGCTGCTGTAGAAATCACACCCATGCTGGGATGTCATGCTATATCCTGCACATAAGGATACATTAATCATAGAATCACAGAATGTGTAAGGTTGGAAGGGACTTTTAGAGATCGTCTGGCCCAACCCCCTGCAGTGAGCAGGGACATCTTCACTAGATCAGGTTGCTCAGAGCCCCATCAAGCCTGACCTTGAATGTCTCCAGGGATGGGGCNCAGTCTTCATAGCTCCAGCCCTTTGATCAGAGAGGGCTGATCCACAGCCCTCCTCTGGATGTGCTCCAACAGGTCCATGTCCTTCTTGTGTTGAGGTCTCCAAAGCTGGACACAGTATTCCAGGTGAGGTCTCACCAGAGCAGAGCAGAGGGGCAGATCTCCTCTCTTGATCTGCTGGCAGTGCTTATTTTGATGCAGCCCAGGATGGGGTTGGCCTTCTGGGCTGCAGATGCACATTGGAGGCTCATGTCCCTCTTCTCATCCACGAGTACTCCCAAGTCCTTTTCCTCAGTACTCCTGGGTTAATAAACATCATTGGATCAGAAGTGGTGTGTCTCCAAGAGGCAGAGCAGTCTCTTATAAAGATTGAAAAAAATTGACGCAAAGTTTAAGAGGCTTAATATCTTTCTAGATCTACTGGTATGATTCTTAACATTTCCATTCTGTGGCTACCTACACATTTGGACTGAAGAAACTTTATGTACCTGGAATTCTGCTCTTGGCCAAGCTCTCTAGTACCACAGTTTACATGGTGCTACACAGCTTGGTGTCTGCTAAATATATAGAAATCTTTTAGGCTCCATTAAGTAGATGTTTCTCCATCTGTGTTAGCTGGTACCTGGGCACTGTTAAGTGAGCTGTTTGACTACAGCTGGTGAGGCTTTTCAGAGGAAGCAGGGATGCTGCAGTGCCTGTAAGCTGCTTGGTTCAGCCAGAGAGTAGGTACCCAGGATGTGGATGAGAGTTGCAAGGCACATCTCCTTCCTTTGGGCAATAGGCAATGTCCGTAGGTTTGTAGATTGCCTGGAGCTTTAGGCTTTAGTTTTAAAACTCAACTCTCTATGGGAACAATTAAAGAATTGGAAGAATGGGGGGGGGAAAACAGGATCATGTGCTGGTGATAAGGGTATGTATGTAAAATAGGGGAAACCTCTTTTGTAATTCCTATACCACTTAGAACTTCAGTATTTTTATCAAATAAATCTGTGATACGAAGCACCTTGAAACTGTGCCCCCTTTTTTCAGGGCATTGCTCTTTCTCTTAAGTAAGAGGTGTTTCTTTTTCTTTAAAACAAACAAACTAAACCTGGGCCACCTCAGTCTGAGATGAAAAGGCTGTGAATCCTAACTGAAAGGAAGTGTCTTCTTGAATCTCAGGGTAAGTTGCCTTGTACTTAGAGATTGCCTGTAGTTACTGCTGCTCTAATTGTTGGCCAGTGTGCATCCTCTTTATAAGTGTCTAAATCTTCTTTTGCTTTTTTCTTTCCCCCCTTTCATTGCAGCCATCTAATTCAGGCTGGGTGTTTTGCTACACAACTCTGTGCTAGGTCCCTGTAAATCCAGTTCTGAATCTTCAGATGTATGTATCCAAGGCCAGGTTGGATGGGGCCCTGGGCAACCTTGTGTAGATCCAGGCCTGGAGGTTGGTGGCCCTGCCTGTGGCAGGGGGGTTGGAGCTCTATGGTCCTTGGGGTCCCTTCCAACCCAGACTAGTCTGTGATTCTATGATTCTATGTACTAACACGTATGTGCCCACTGCTATACACTGAGCATGAACTAGTAAGTATCTCATGTGGCCCGGTGCATTGTTCCAGCTTCCTCATATGCATAAACTAGTGGTGGATGCACTTAGAAGATTACATTAGAGTGAGTACTTCATGTGGGGGCACTTCTGTTTCTGTCCAGGAAATTCAAGGCAGTATTTAGATCCTATCTGGCTTACTTGGGAGCATTCAGCAGAGGGAACATGCTAAGTATGTTCTGCACCCAAGGTAACTCTTTGGAGGCACATAAATCCTGGTGGATATACATTTTCCATGTACAGTTTCCAAGCATCAAGCAGCCACATTAGAGCAACCACCTGGCCGTGCTGCCCAGCATCTGGAAATTCCAGGGAAATGGACAAATTTGTCCTTTTTTTTTTTCTCTTCTTCCTGGACAGAACTTTAATATTGGGGGGGGGGAAAGGGATATGTTTGGAGGTACCTGGACTTTTGGCAGCTTTGCTTCAGATTATCAAGCTGCTCTGTGATGAAACACAAGACAGAGTGCAAGTATTAAGAGGTCTTTGTTTTAAACAGAAGCCATTTTTCCATTTCATAATTCTTGATGGTGTTTCTGTTGTCAAGATTAGATTCAGATGAAGAGAAGGTTATTAAGTGGAGAAACTCATTTTGATGCCATGGCAAGTGGAACTAATTTCAGTACATATAATGGTGATAGATTTCAGATTTTTACATTTTATAACCAGGAATCCTGTTTGGTTGCTTTAAACCCTGTCATGTTGCCACAATTAATTACTAGTATTTTTGCCTTGCAATCAAAGTGATTACAAGTGTGTAATTTAGCTTCAGGCAGCTTTTAACCAAAACATAATTTAATATCCAGCTGTCTTTCCCCTCATCTCCCTCAAGCACCAGAAAAGATCTAGCTGCTTAGGCTCATCTGGTGAAGGCAATGGCCATGGTGTCTGCAGATGGAAGCTCAAACAGAAGTACTGGGGTCCCAATCCCAAATGAGGAATCCTTGCAGTTCCTGCCTCGTAGATCGCTACATTCTTTACCATGAAAGTGATCAAAACCCTTTGCCTGGGAATTTTTCTGTTCTAAGTGCAATCTGGACCTTCTCTTTCTTCTCCTCTGTGTTTTGGGGCTGGAAAGACTGAAGTCAATTGGTTCTGTTGCAAACTACAGTTACACCGCAGTCTGAAAAAGCAGCACCCAAAGTCCTAGCTGGAGTAACACTGCTAATTAGAGGGGAAAATGCATAATCTGTCTCTCTTCCAATATCTGTCACTGCAGAAAGCCTTTAGAGGTTTGCTTGTGATGCAACGGGCGATCCATTTTCCCTGGAGTGAGCATTGAACCTCCTGTACGTTGTGCCAGGCAATGCTTTCCTGCCTTTGTTTTGATGAGGCATAAAAATGAAACTTTGCCTTTTAGAACCTTAATGAATGCTGAAATTAATGTTGTAGCTGGTGCAACATCATATCTTGACTCCCTGGAGTGCAGCTCAAGGAGGGTATAAGGTATCCGAGATGGTATGTGTTCCCTGTGGAGTAGATGAGCAGCTACAGAGTGAAGAAATTCAGTTCTCTCTAACAGTGCCTCCACTCTTCATAAAATCTACCATGCATAAACCCCAGGATGATTCAGAGCAGGAGACTAATTTAGATATTCCCAGAGGAACCCCTCTTTCTTCATTGATTACAGAGAGAATGTAGGAATACAAGCTTTCTGGTTACTGCATAGAGAGGAGACATGACTTGTCTTATTAATATCTAAAACGTATGAATTAGAGTATTTTTCATTCATAATTCCCAGTGAATTATGAATTTAATTTACTACAACTGCTTTGTTAGTGTTGGATGTTTAACCCTTAGAAGTACACTAATAGCCAGAGGGCATAGGGATCTGCTTCTCCATAGGTGGTGTTGAATGTTGTAATATTTCTAATACTCTTGAGTATGATGTGTTTCTTCTCTATTTTTCTCTGCTATAAACAGATGCATTGCACTTGAAACAATACATTAAGTGACAAAATCCACCTGATCAGAACACTTGGTGGGAAATGGGAACTGAGAATTTTTATCTGGCATAATAGAAAAAACAGTGACTCTGCTAGTCAGGTTTTAAATGTAATTGCACCAGACCATATAACTTTCTGTAATGTCTGCATCACAATGTCTGAGCCTTTGGCAGGTAAACGTGTTATTTATTAAAAATAGTGGGGAAATAGCTTTCAGAAGAAAACAGTGCATGATGTACAAATGTGTTGCAAATTCTAGTAATCTAAAATATAGGTAATTTGGAAGATGGAAAGCTTTTTGTAAGTGAAAAGTATTAGAATAGGCTTTTCTTCTTACTGTAAAACTTCTCTAGATGTCAGTGTGGAAAGTATCTTCACTTTAATGCTATGTGAACTGTAGAATGAGAAGTGATAATTCCTTTAAAACATGTGGATTTGGGGTGGCAGATATTGGAGTTTGGTAGTTGGAGGGTTTCTCAAGACAAAATTTATTTGTAGAAGCAGTTTCAGGCCAAAAAAAGCAATTTTGATAACTTCATGCTGAATTCTGAATATTGTGTCTGAAGCCATACATTCAAAAATTGTTTCAGTACTTACAGAAAGGTTTGAGAATTGTATTCCAAATCAAAATGACATTCTAAAAGTTAATTAAAACTCTTCTTAGGGTTAAAACCCTACACTTTTTGGCTTTGTTTTATATTACTGTTTATTTTGGGGCAGCAAAAATTTGAATATATGTTTTCTTGCTGTTGGTTTGTGAAAGCTGGACATTTTTGTATAAGGGTAGCAAATACAATACACATGGCTCAAGGCAGGGCTTAAGAATTAACTTCTACATTTAGGAAAGGAAAAAAAAACCCCTATATATTTGAGTTTGATTAAGGAAACCATTCCTAATCTCTAAGTGTGTTCGTGCATTCTTTTAACAGTATTATGTGTTAGGAGACGGTTGGTTGGTTGGTTGGTGGATTTTTGAAGCTTTGTACTTTTATTGAAGCTTTAAGGTTTGGTCTCCTGTGAGATGGTTAGACTTTTCTTTTTAAATGAATTCCTTTCTGTTTCTGAACTGTTACACCAACCAAAAGATAGTGGTTTAGATATTGTATGGTGCCTTAGATTTAGAGTAAGCTACTACCAGGACGAGCCTCGCTGGACAGTCTGTGAACACCTGAACACAGGTATTTCTGCTGAAGTACAGAGGTAAAGAGGACTCTCTCTTCAATCCTCTTCTGACTGCTAGTGCACCAATGGAAAGATAGAGATGAGAGGAACGTGGGCTGCTTGCATTGTGTGCTGCCAGTTCCTGACTTCTCTCTTGAAGTTACTTGCTTTTAACAGAAACTTAAGGGACCTTTTCTGTTACCACAAAGAGGTTGGTTCTGTAGAGTTAGGATATGACTAAGGGACTGATAAGGAAAAGCTTAAACTGTGTTTGCACTAATTTTCCAATTTTAACTCACTTAAGTAGGCAAATAGCCATTAAAATGCAGTCTTTTAAAAACATAAAGTTTTGACTCTGCAGGAGTTACATCCAAAAAGTTCTATTTATTATTTCCAGCTATGAAGTATTTTCCATTTAGAGGCAAAATTGAGTTGTTTCTTTTTTCCTAAACACTGGCATCACAAACTTGTAGTCTGTGAGTCCTTATGTGTACCTTAGTGATGCTTTCAGTAGCACGTCCATTACTGCAAGACGGTGCAGATGGAACCAAGTAACCCTGTAATTTGGATATAGCAAATCACTGTTCAGTAAATTCAAGAACTCTTGAAGTTCCTTTTGTATTTGTGCAACTTTTATTCAAAGTAAAAGCTTTTGCCAGCAAATTTCATGTGATTCTGAACTCAAGAGTTCAATATTTATTGTTATTAGAACTGGACTTTCCTTTTGCATGCACTGCTTAATGAAGTACTGATAGTAGCTAAACAACGTGGCGATGGGTTAACTGAAATATGCAGAAAATGCATTTCAAAATCACAGAAGCATAGAATGGTC
>VZTU01008764.1:654-10744 GCA_013400835.1 Zapornia atra
ATTTAAGTGCAAGGTATCTGGGCCCATCCACACTCTCTGTCACGGAACTACACTTTTAGTGCATTCTTTTTCTTGTCTCACATTGATTTACAGCTTTAGGAACTGCTCACACTTCAACATTTGTGATTAAACTACAGAGTTGATTCAAATGTATTCTTCACCTAGAAATTCTGTTGGCATGAGTGGGAATTTGCATGTGCAAAGAAAGCAAAAGTAAACCATGTTCATAACAAACACAAACATCACAGCTGTTTTACTGGGTGCTTACCTTATTTTCATCCTTTTCTGATAGAATACATTTATGGAAATTAGTATTTTTTACCTGTTCACTTAGGTTCTGTTAAGTGTAATCTTGCATACTTGAATAATTTCATTAGCTGTTTTGGGGAACATCATACAAACATATTTGTTTCTTGGGCAGTGTAAAAGATTACTTTTTCTGTTCTCCTTTTTTGTGCAACTATTTAGAGCTCTCTGGGTTCTTTTCTCTGTTCTTTTAAGAAAAGTATCTTCATTTATATACATTTCACTTTGGTTTGTATGTAGGCTCCAGGTGGACCTTCAGCCTTTCTCATTTAGGTTTGAGTTTGCTGAAGCTTAGTTTTCCTTCATGACAGACTGTATGCAGTCATTCAGTTAACAATCCAGAAGAGAATTAAAGGCAAGAATAACTTAAACCACTAAAACCTTATATGAAAATAAACTGAAAAACTGACATCCCATAAGAACAGTTTGGAATTGGTTCCTCAGATTTTTTTTTTCTGATTAGAAATCTCTCCTTGTCACCTGCACTCTCAAGAGATTTTAGATTTGAGGAGACAGTTATGGATGTTCCTGCATGGAAGGGCAAGAGGAATACAGAGGTCTCTTCATCCATCTTATCCATCCAAACATGCCAAATAATTAGCTACCTGACTATAGAACCACATTTCACAGAGGTTTTGGTTGTTACTATGAAGTACATGCAGGCGTGAGAATGGAGAGGGAATGGTGACTGTCAAGCTTTAATCAGGCCTCTGACTTTGTCAGATAACAATTAATCTCAGATACACCTCAATTTCCCTCGATGATCTAAGTTCCTCTATAAGGGCATACTTATCAAGACATGTTCTCCTCCAAGGGATTACATCAGCTTGGGGGGTAATAGTATGTACATGAAAACTCTCACATGTATGCTTTTACAGGTAGTCATACAGGAAAAGGCTTAAATGTGTTTGGCATAAGAACTAATTCTTAAAAATAAATTTGAAACTATTAGCTATCAAATACAGAATAGGTACTATCCTCTAAAGTAATTTTGTATTTTCCTATTTTTGTGCGTACTAAAAGCACTTCTGTGCATACTGTGAAAGCACTCTATCCAAAAGAGAGCACTGACAATTTATGTCTCCATTCTTTTGTTATTTTACATTCTGATTAATTTATTGTTCATGTAAAGTGTGAGGATGCCATTCCATGCATGGAAAAGGGTAAATGAAAGCACGTTAAGTTTCTACAAAAAAAGCTAATATGATAGTATATGTTGTATTCCAGTTAAATTTAATTACCTCTTCACTTTCTGGTCTAGACAGATAGTGAATGGTATCTGCTTCACCTGCAGAGATCAGCTCTTCAGTGACTGCTACTGGCCCTTTCCGGACATCCAAACAGTTAAGTACATAATGGCTTCAAGTAATGAGATTGCTCATCAGAATGACAGTACTCACAGCAAACTGAATCTTTTAAGTCTTCCCTAGCAGTTAGGAAAGCACAGTTCAGCTTTGAGGCAGAAATTCCACACACTCTTAAAGAAATGATCAATTGTCTCCTTTTGTTTTGGCTTATTTTCTTAAATAAAATTTTATAGAGCCAGGTTTTTTTTTTTCTACAAAATTTCACTGAAGATACTTCGTAGTACATCAGTAAAGACCTCAGAAATAATCTGAATAATCAGAAATAATCACAAAAAAAAGTATTATGCTCTTAGGAAACATTTCAAAGCATCTTGGTGTTTTTTGGGTTTTATTTTTGTTTTGGTTTGTGGGGTTTTTTAAATGAGGAAGCCTATCATGCCACTCTCCTTTGTGTCATCCATTTTTTAGCTGGAGTCAGCCACTCAACAAACTATGAAGTTCATATAGGGAAAGGTCAGGCATAGAACTTCTCTGTAAGACTTAAAAGTTTGAGATTTGGTGAGTAAAGTGGCACAATGCATGAGATTCCAACAGCAGTTAAATGCATTCTCCAAGTTGCTCAATGCTCAATTTGAAGATGTTTATTCTATTTCTTCTAATTGTTTCAAAATTTATTTCTTTATTCATTCCCTGCTGATAACAGGCTCTACAAAGCAACAGCAGTAAAATGCTTCTAAAATCCACACAGGGTTTTATATATAAACAGCTGGAAAATGGGCTAATTTGAGAACTGCATATGCACTCTGCGGGGACTGAAATTTTGAAGTGACAACTGATGCTATTCAGGGAAAACAGGACAGTAGCAGAGAATAATGGAATTAGATGAGATACAATCAAATCTCTCATTGAATTTCTATCTGTAAATCACGAAATATGTTTCTAGCAATAATAGTATAGCAAGTCATATGCTGGTTTGGCAATCCACTTATATTTAATTAAACTTATAAAGAATAAGCCTGAAGTTGTATTTTTTGCCTTTTTGAATCAAGCTACGGTCCATTTATTTTAATGCCTTTGGGAGCTTTGCCAGTTGATATTTGAAGAGGTCATTCTGTTATGAATTGTTTCTTGCTTTTCCATCTTACGTATTTATTTAGCTTACAGTGAAGGAAATGTTAAGATTTCTGAAAGGCTACCAGCCAGCACAGCCACTGCCAGCTCTGTGTTTTAGCAGATAGTGAGGCAGGGAGACAATTTTCAGATCACTGGAGTCAGGTACTTGTGTGCTGATCTTTGACTTGTTTGCTAAAATGCCATTCTGCAACTCATGGGTCATAACCTACCACCATCTGCAAGAAAGTCCTTGCTAGTAAGGCCCTGTCACTTTAGGAACTGTAATCAGCAAGCAAAGCCAAATCACACTCTGTTCCTAAAAGAGTTTTTACCCCTAGGGTTTCTAAAACAATACCCTTAAGAGCAAGACATAAGTAACATTTGCTGTTTTTTGTGTGTGAAACTAAATCAGTGTTCACCAGAACATAAAATTTTATAATATCATGACCCTCCAAAAAAAAAGAAAAAAATCACAGACTTTGCCAACCCAGGGCAGGGGAAGTAAAGGAGGAAAGAAGAAAAAGCCACTATTGTAATTGACTACATCATGTCTTCTGATAGGAATTGCCTTAGTTGGAAGGGACCCCTTAGATCAAATCCTATGTATACATTCAAAACCTGGATTATGGGCCACCTCATTTCCTACATGTAGAAAGAGAAACCATATCTGAAACTTTAGCAGCCAAGTCAACAGGATGTCCTATTTGCTAACGGATACTATTAAATAGGATTTATGTGGCATAGCAATGGCTCTTATAAATCCATTTCCTCTGCTATATCAATAAACCCACGGCTATAGTTGAGTTCCAGAAGGGCCGCTGATTGTGTTAAGCGGCCAATTCTCACCACCTTCTTTGGACAGCCATGCTTCAACATCTCTAACTGTAACATACCATTAAGGAATAGTAAAAAAATGCATTGTAACCCTTCTCATTTGCCTTGTGAATAATCTGATACAATGTACACATTCTTATTGGAAAACTTAGTGATAAATGATCTTTCACTGGATTATTCTGATACCTGATGATCTTTTTTCCTAAGGCTTTCAGTTAAATCTGGTATCCTGGCTTACTGTCAGAAAAGTTTTCTTCTAAATGTACTTTTCAAAAGAGGTCTAGAATTTATGGACATAAAGAAATGCTGTAAACGTGTTGTTGTAGATCAATACAGTTAAGTATACCATTCAAAATAATTTTCAAAATACAGACTATAATCAAAATTAAATTTGATACAGAAATGTATGTCAAGCAGATATTTTTCTTTCACCAAAAGATTATTCAGCAACGCTAAATATTAAAAATAAAATCCACCAACAAAGAGCACATGCAGGATGATCACTGGCGGCTACCTACACTTCATCTTCCCTTTAATGACGTATCTATCAGCCCATTCATTCAAATAAATGGTTTTATTTTCCACATTTATAAAAGCCAATGGCATTAGGCTGCCTTTCCAATAGACGCTATATAGACAATAATGTGCCTTCCAATAGACACACAGAGACCTGTCAAACCTGAACCTTTGATTTGGATGAAACATTTAAACAGTGCTACTGACATTTGAAATGCAGCCAGCATGAATGTGGTATAAACATGAGAAATCAGATATTCTCCATGCTCAGTAATGGGCATAGTGCTATTGCCTGCACATACATTGGTACCCGCTGTGAGCAAAGGCTTGCATGGGAGCAACGCTGTCAGGAGAATCTCAGGCCAACAAACAAACCAGGGCTCTGAGGGCCAGAATCGAGGAAACCCAGGAGATCTTATGTTTTGCTCATATGTGTGAATGCAAAACAAGAACATGGGGAGTCAATTCAAATGTCCCAAGTAGCTTTAGGGCTTTTTAACATACCTGGCTCCGATATTTATGTAATCACAGTATTAATTTAAATGCCTTGTATACAATCTAGTGGCACACATAAACAGAGTGCAATGCCAATCCCTAATGTGCTTTATTGCTTAAGATGCTACAGACCAATTAAAATGCACTTCTTACTCCAGCTTGGCAGCCAATGACATTTGACTTTTTTAGAGGTGACACTTTGGGACTTACCTAACATATTGTTGGAACAGTCACAGACAATCCAACTTGCTTGGAATATATTAGTTTATGCTGCTGCTATAAAGGATCCAAATTAAATTCCCCACAGGGATTTTTAACTGCCATACTAGGATGTACAAAGTAATTTTTTTTTCTAACAACAGGGACTGCAATAATGACTGCTGAATTTCGTTTTGATAATGACAGATGTTTCAAAGACAAAATAGAGATTCCTAATGAGATTTTGGGTGCCATTATCCCAATGTCATATACTTACATCTTTTCAATTTTGATAGTAAAAAAAATTGTTTCCTTCATTGTAAGATACTTCTTTTATTTTACATAAGTTTTCTACATTGCACCAGGTTCTCTAAGTTGCTCTAATTCAGAGCCTTTTACTTGAAGCATTGTAAAAATCTTTAACTCTTTGCAGTAATATATTATCTTTATACATGGAAAAGCAGATGAATGTAACATCAGAAGGAAGGAATTGTAACTCTCTGGCTACATACAATTTGTTCTCTGTCATTTTATGTCTGGTTATAGAAATGTGCTTGAATAAAATGACAAAGCATTTTATTTTGATACAATGACGGATAAAAACACTTCATTTTTTTTTTACTTCGAAGTGCAATTTCCGTTTTCAAAAAACCTGGAACACCTACATGGTGTAGGAAGGCAGATGAAAAAGTTTTTGAAGGAGGAATATTGAACAGACTGAACAAAATAATCAAATACATAATTAAATACGTATTATATTTAGACCTGTAACAATTGAGATATAGGTACCAAGTTTTATTTATTTTTTTACTTCTTTTAAAACCTTATCCTTTACCTTTTACTCCTCCTTGCCCATTTCCCATGTCTTTTACTAGACTGAAGATACTCTAGCTCACAAGGTTTTTAAGCAACTCTGTTCAAGAGAGAGATTTCAGAAGTTACTGAAATCAGCAGCCTATCTGAATACTCCCAAAACTATTTTCAAATTCAGAAAGCAAATGCTGCAAATTCCATGTGGTATTAAATTACAATATATTCTGTGAATTTAATTTGACAACTCCCTCCCAAACTGTGGTATCTATACCTTCAGAAACAGCACATTTCTAACTCCTGTCTGCCAAGAAAAAACTGTGTCCAAGTTATCTCAGGGGTATAGATGCCAGTCATCAGATATGTTGCACTCAAAAATAAAAATGAGAATGCTTACTCTTATTTACATATAGCTAATATACAGCAACAAGGAATTAATACTTCTAAAGACTCTTACACATGCTTTTCATACTGAATTCATACCAACTCTTTTTCACTTTATAAATCTCTGTATGAATAATACTGTATATTCTCCTTACCTCCTGAAAGGCTAGCAGCAAAAAATTTTTAAAAGCTATTGCAGATTTCCATGCATGCCCTCAACACAGCAGCTAGTGTATTCAATACAGAGAGGAGGAAAAGAGATTGCAATCTAATGGCAGCCATTTGAGTAGTCCTTTGAATTATTAATAAATTAGATCTATGGAAGCCATTCGGAATGACTCATTAAGCCGATTAACTCCCTATTTCATGAGCAAACATTGGGTATTCTAAGAGAATGAAAGGTAGGAACTAGTAGATAAATAATGAATACGAGAATAGAAGATTTTGTGGGGTTTGGTGGGGATTTTTTTGGCCAATTGTTAAGAGACAGAGAGAAAGTGCCACTTGAAAGTCTCAGGAAGGACTTTGAAATATTGCTGTGACACTAAATTAGCACGAGCTAGTAAAAAAAAGATAATCTCATTACATAACAAGTGTCCATGACAATGTGGTAAATAAGGATTGCTATCTAATTTGTACAGGCCCTAAAATGCACCAGCCATAAATTGAAGCTCCAGGTACATCTCTAGCTCTGCTAGTGATTTAAGACCACTGCTTAGCCACAGCGGATTAAAGCAGAGCCCCTACTGAGTATGCCTGCTGCATGCAAGCTGGGAGAATTACTGTTACTAGGGGATGCTTCACTTGGCATTTTATGATTTGTGCTGGCCTGTGTAGTTTCAGCATTGTCTTACCAAAGTGTTTATTACATTTTAATTGATGAAAGAAATAAACTTTACACACAAATATCAGAATATATCTTCACACACTTAATGAGATTTTCTAAACTACTTTCATCTCCTTTATCAATTTAAATGTGAACTGGCTGAAGAGGAATTAGCCATTTTATGGTGTACTGGAATTAAATTAATGATGATTACTTGGTGATGTAAAATTAATGCATTTTAATCAGCTATTATTAGTGCATCAATTTGCGTGCAATTATTTTCCTCAAGTACTAAATGCAGATGAAAATTTTGCAAACAGAAATAGTCACCACAGAACGTATTTTTCTTCTAATTTTGGAAAACTTCATTACTGTAACATCTTATTATTTCTTTCTACAAAGGATGATTATAGGAGAATCGAGGAAGAGAATATTACTGTCAAAGAATCATGATGTTTTGCAGCCCTGTCCTTATAGTAGCTTTTCACAGAATAACTGGAATTCATTTTACATGTTCTTTACATGCTCCATGGAAGTCCCTTAAAATCCTTTCAAAACCTCCAACAGTGTGCTGGCAATGCTACAAAAGGTCTTGTGGATACCCAAAAGAGTGTGACTCTAATTACTTGAAATCAACACAAACCCAGACTCATATTAATGATGCTGATATACAGACCAAAAATTGTGATCTCACATAGTAGGAAGAACTATTCCTAAGAATTTGGAAGACTTACAGAGGTGTCAATAATTAGCTATTCAATTAGCATAAAATGACCCCATAAAGATAACTGTCTATAGCTGTGGTGTGTGCATGTATATGCAATTTATTATACACTGCTAATATGCCAGTATAAATGTTTACTATTTGTGAGCCCTTTATGTCTCCTAAGTTTATATAGTATGAATTTTTAAAAACGTAAATGTTTTCTAATTTGTTTGATCATACAAAGAGCCTAGAGATCACCAAATGAAATTAAGATCCCATCTGTTCATAAGGTAGGCTTTTAAAGGATAAGCTGTTGGAAAAAAGTCAATAAATACCTTTCTTTCTTTCCCAAAAGACAATGTGATCTGTGACAGAACCTGTGAATTTAAGTTACTGTTTTAATAGAGTCCATAGAATGAATACAGAGTCTACAGCAGATGTGTCCACCTCTTCAGAATGAAAAAATACTGACTTTTTAAAAACAGGAAGTGTTTTCAGCTAGATCCAAAAAAGCTCATTAAAAGAGGCTATTCTGAGAAAATCACAGGCTTGAGTCAATTGGTTCACATGTTGAGCTGGACAGCACCATAAATAGGGCTATGTAAAAAAAAACAAGTGAGAAAGTGCTACAAAAAGCCAACAGCACCGAGCACCTCTACTAAGAAGCTATTGTACAATGGTTTGTTCCAATTTCTCTACATTGTTCCAATTTCTCTAGTGCTAAGGGGCATCAAACTAAGGAAATAAATGCAAAGCTGAGTCTGTAATAGCCCAAATATAAGGTCCACAGGATACCTGCACTCATATTCCTTCTTGTCCCCCAGATCAACCAGGCTGGAAAACCTGCTGGGTCAGGTTTTCCCCCAGACTTCCTTGCAGCGTTCCCAAGATGATTCACACAGGCTATGCTCCAAAATGCAGTTAGAACCTAATCAGGGTCTGCATGCTGGGTCTAGACTCTGTTAGAAATGTCCACCCACTACTGGATACTTGATTATCTACATAACTTGTTGGAATTGTCTGTAGAAATGTCCTACAATCAATGAAGAAAGGTAACTATATTTTTATACAGCAAGTCTCAGACTAATTTAGGCTAATGCATATTATTTTTCAAAACACATGCTTATTTAAGTGAATTTTTTGGTAATTTTTATATTATTTCAATGTTCAATTACTATCCCCCCCCGGATTTATAGTAATATCTATATTTAATACTATGAAGAAGGTTAAGAACTTCAGTGGAGATCAAATAAGCCTAGGAAGTCTTATGTATTGCTACTACATTGGCTAGATTTTTCAGATAAATCATTTTACTTCATTTGTCTAAGCTACCAAGTGATGAAACTGATCTTCAAAGACAGGGTGGGGTATTTTTCTCCTTAAAATAAGTCTCCAATTCTATACTGTTTAGATAAATAAAAAGCTGCACATTTTTTCAGAAAAGTTTGTGTCTTACAGAAGACCAAATTCTGCAATCATAATGGGTCCCCTCCAGCTGTATTTATGAATGAATTTCTGAATTATTACTTTTATTGTCCCTGATGAGTGCTACTTTGCATTTCAGTTTCTGTTATTTATAGCACAAATGCCTCAAGGAGTAAGTACAAACAACATATGGAGGATGTACCAATTCATGCATAATACTTCAGCTTCACTTGTGCTTCTGTGAGGATTTAGATACTAATACTGCATTACTTCATTATTGGTCTGGAACCCTCTGAAGGCAATCCCCATTTTTCAAACCACACGATCTCCATTTGATAAGGATAAGGAAAAAGAATAGAGCACACACTGAAATCATCTTGTTAAGTTGGTTGGGAACCTATACAGCTCTAAATATGTTTTACTGATATGAAGACCTTTGTGTTATCTCAACTAGTACACAGACAGTGAACTTGAAACAGTTTTGGGACCAGGCTACATTCCCTGTTCAGTTGTTTTGCACTAGTCTGATGCCACAAAGCAGACAGGCAATTTTTTGAAGGCTAGAGAAGTGCTCAGAACTACAAAGTGACTATTCTTTTTCCTTCAGAAAATAGGCCTGGGGGAAAAGATCACAGCATGGCTATTCCTCCTCTTTCATAATTTTTGTGTCACTAAACCCACTTAACTGGAAAGTTACATGTAAACGTGATGTATCAAAGGCGAGGGAAACATTTTGCACTTGCATCCTGTGCATGGAGGCTGCCTCATTTAGGAAGAAAAGATACAGTCTGAACAGGAAAGAGGGGAGTTGCACCAAGATGTATTATTGCTGGAGGCTCCTGAGAAATAACACTGGTAACGTTAGAAACTGTTTAAGCCAGGAATCCTTTTTCTCATTCTCAATAAAAGTGTTAATATTCTCAGTTGAAGGTATGAAGTATTTTCTGTCAATGAGAATATACTTTATTGTACATCCATTTAAAAGCCAACAGCATTCACTAAAATTTTTCAAACACCAAATTCAGTGGAATTAAAACATGGCCTTCCCTGCAAAGCCATTTCAGAAATGTGTTAATTAATCTTATTACAGTAAGAAATCTTTACATGAATTCCTCATTTGAAAAAGAAAATAAAATTCAGAAACCACATTTAATTTCTATTATGGAAGCA